>CM029555.1:10095854-10170087 GCA_017141385.1 Sogatella furcifera | reverse complement strand
CGCAGCTTGTATCTGGACAATCTGACAATACTGCCGCTTTCGATGGATTTCTTTTATCTCTTATTTTATTAATATTACATTTGGATTTTTGGGTAATTTACCTGCCTTCCTTTGGCTGCTGAATTGCTGATGTATTTGTCAAATGGCAATCTCAATTCATTAATATAGGTAACTTACATTATTACTGTTTTGTATTCATGAATTTTCTCGTTCAACTGCCCTGGGTGCAGTTCTCTAAACTTAAGACAGTGTGTCACGCTTCCTGAAAGATAAGTTACAATAAATCTATTGAACTGTTTTACTTGAACCTTTGCTCTTATTTGGCGTCATCCCAGCTACCAGGTTTATTATTCATCTTTCATTATTGGCATTTTGCATTTGTGCAGTATAAAAAATAAGTATACTCTCTATATTTTTCAAATATTCTTCATTTACAAAAAACATTTATTACAGTTCACTGCAATTCCAATTTGAAGCACAGATCCCTCACTTTGTTGTTCGTAACAATCTTCAACCCTCCAATACGTTATGTAAAGATTTTATAATTGAGCAATTATACTCTGTATTATAATAATTTTGTGATTTTTAATTGTACGCCTTGAAATGATATGCCCTTGCTCCCTTGATAGGCCTATACTTTTTTGTGAATTGAAATATAAGTAAAACTGTGATCATAGGTATTCATCCAGGAATAAGTACGGAACATTAATATATTTTCAAAACGTATAACTTGAAAGAAGTTAGAAAAAAACTACAAACTCGCCTGTGAGTTATACCTACCACGAAAATATATTCTTGTTGTCGGGAGAACTTACATGTAAATATATCTTACTACTGATTTGACTCTGACTGTCAGCCACTTACCCACGTATTCCCCTTAACCCATAATGACTCTGAATAAGCAAAGTATGAGCAAAGAATATGGAGAGATATATATTTTATATTCACTGGTATAAGCCTCAGGAGGCGGCAAATTATATTTAGCCTATAGGCGGCATACTCTTAAATCCGGCCCTGGTACCAATTGCGAAAGTCATCTTACATACGTATTTTAAAAAGCATAGATGAATTGTAATACAATTTTTCCAAATTGTATTTGAAAAAAATCTGAAAGAAATTGTCTCAATATGTACACGTTAACGGCTTTGTCATAAACGACAATCCAACAATACCATTGTGTCTTCCCACTGGTGCGTAAGGGTTGCTTTCAGAGAAATTATCAAATTATGTCAATTTCTGGTCCGAAAAGTGGTATCGATCGAGGCCACCCCGATCATTATTGTCCCGATGTCAGCCTGCAACCCTTGGCGACCATCACGGAAGAATGAGTCAGTGAGTCCCGAAAACTGGGGACGGACATCGATGACCGCTCCCTGGAAAGAAGAAGAAGGAGACAGGGAAAATGAAGAATAAAAAAGAAAAAGTTTAGCCATCTGCTGCACCCTTTTCAAAAGGAATTATCCTGACCGATCAATTATCTGATTTTTGAATGAAGACGCATGCGCAGAACTATCTATCTCTGTGGTCAGCAGATACATCATAAATCCTTTTGACTGCTGCAGCAGCTATAATCATTTAAGTGGAAGAAAGAATGAGAAATGACGTCTCTGAAAGAAGATAAAAGGATTTAAGTCATTGCAAATCTGTGGCAAAAATCTGGACCAAAGACGGAAATATTAAAAGATATATCTTCTTGTCTCCCTTCACTAAACCGTGACATTGCTGTTTTCTGTTCATCTATCTTTTCTTCAAGTATTATCTTTCTATCCTTCAATATCTTCTACACCCTTTCATTTCTTCTCCCAAACTCTTTCTTTCTTCTCTTTACGACTCTCTTTTTACTCCGGTTCTGTTCTATCGTATCACTGCGCTCCGACTTCTTCAAGGACATCTTCCTCCTCTTTCCTCTAGTTCTAATGAAAACTCAATAGCTTTCCCGACACAGCTCAGAAATGATGTTTAATCGAAATATTATGCATTATTACTAATTTCATAGGTCATAAATTTACCATATAAAAAATAAATTCCGAAACAGGCTTGATTGAAAAATATTCTATTTTACTGAAAATGTAGAAAAATAATTTTCGCCATACTCGTATGTAATACACAACTTTCCAAGCTAGATTTGCGTTTGGAAAATTGCCTTTTACAGGAGAATCAAAGATCAGCTGTTCTGAATGCGGGAATAATCATTTTGATGATTATTACGGCACTAGTCATCATCACGATGATAATTACAGCACTGAAAATCTAGCACAGCTGTTTTTTCCAAACTCCAACGTATGAATAAACGAGTCGAACGAGCCGCCATGACAGTTCACTGTGTGTGTTTGTTTTGTGCTACTGCTGGTGTTGTGTTGAGGTTATGTTGGCTTCAGTTAATGTTTTCAGTTGTTTGAGGTTTTTATAAATCCTTCTCAGTCTAGTATGACGAAAAAAATGTACATAATTCGTGTGGAAAAGTTTACAAACTCATAATTATTTTCCAAACTCGCGTACCGCTCGTTTGAGAACATAATTATTCGTTTGTAAAAACGCCTTTTCCTAAACTCATTATGTAATATACTATGACATTCATCCTGAAAAAATTTGTTTCTATTGTTACCTTGTAAAGTTTTCAAACAAAATTTAAATTCTGAATATTACATCTTTCCCATTCACCTTCCACTTCTCTTATGCACTTATTATCTCACTTCAAGAATAGCCTACCTTCCCAATTCTCCTTTTTTTTATTCCTTCTTTTCCTCCTCCTCCTCCTCCTCCTCTTCTTCTTCTTCTTCTTCTTCTTCTTCTTCTTCTTCTTCTTCTTCTCCTCCTCCTCCTCCTTCTTCTTCTCCTTCTTCTGCTCCTTCTACTCCTCCTTCTTCTCGTCCTTCTTTTACTCCTCCCTCTACTCCTCCTTCTCCTCCTCCTTCTTCTCCTCCCTCTTCTTCTTTCTCTTCTCCTCTTTCTTCTTTTTCATCTCCTTCTCCTTCTTTTCTTTCTCCTACCTACTAGAGTCCTAGACTGTAATTTTTATCATACATTTGTTTGTACTGTGGTCAGTGCTGCCGGTCTATTGGTTATTGATCGCTTGTTTCAAAAACACGAAAACACAATTTGCCATCTTTTCATCATTCTCTTTTCTAATCCATTCGTCCTTTTTCTAAGTATTTTCTCTCTCTCTCTCTCTCTCTCTCTCTCTCTCTCTCTCTCTCTCTCTCTCCTCCTCCTCTTTCTGATCTGGAGCACATGTCATGTCAGGCACACGAGAGCCTTGTCTCAAAATCAATTACGGAACAGATCGTTTCTCAAAATATGTCATTTTCCATCATATCAAAACCACAAAATTTGTCATTTGCCTCCTAATATCTGGTCGCAACAAGGAATTGACCTAATTCTATAGAAAACTAGATGTAAGCTCATAAGCAGGTTTTTCAAATTTCTGGAAAGATGTCATTCTTCATCATCTTAAAACCAGAGAAATGGTCAGTCGTCTCTGATTTCAATCTGGACTAGGAAATCTATAGAAAACCGGAGACGAACGCGTTTTGAAATTGTGCAATCGTTTGAACGGTATAGTTTTCGTCTGATTTCTGTCTAAATTGGATTTCATCCTATCAAAGTAATTTTTTCCTGATTTTTGCCTGATTCTAGTGCAATACATAGCCTACTTTAGAATAGAATTTCAAAATAAAGACAATGAGTAAATTGGTCAAATTGAGTATTGAATTGAAATTTTAATCAATAGAAATCTTTAAAAAAATCAATTAAAAAATCTACATGGATTCAACCAGTCGAAAACACTTTCAAACACATCTTTGCCCAAAGGTTCAAAATTGCTTAAATGCATATAATCACCATGCACCTCGAAACTGTCTTGTTTTGTATAAATTTTAACGCATTCCTGTTGTGCTGCACATGATGGGTCTTCACAAGTTGTTTTGTAAATGTATATAATGTCAGGATTGCTCTGGCTCCTTTTTAAAATGTATTTCGGTTTTTTAGGAGTTTCCTCTACTCTTCCATCATCTTGTGCTGTTGATTCAATTTCTTCTGCTTCAGATATTTGTGATCCTAGAAGATTGAAGGTATATTTTATTAGAGTTGGTGGGTGCTAAAGTTATAAATACAAATAAAATAAATGAATATAAAGTTATTGCCATCAATTCATTGAACGTAGAAAATGTCAAGAAGTTTATAGTATACAGATTAATTATAAAACAATGTAACATAGAAGTCTAAAAATAGAGTAAAAGTACAGATAAAGTAGCAAACATTTGTGAAAAAGAACTAGCTTATAAATGTATACATGAAACAAATAAGCCTACAAAAACTACACTTTTAAGAAACTCGCTCATACAATACAATAAAAAGGATTCAACAGCTTAATAAATAACAGGCTAGTGTTCAAATTTGAATCAATCTATCCAGAACCGGAATCGAAGTCTATTCTGAGATATTGTGTGGTATCACTGAAGAGCCGAAGTTTTATTTTCTCCTAGTTTTACCTATGAAAATTGAGCAATACTCAATGCTGTTTCCAAAAAAGTTTCCAATCTTCTTCAACTACCACAACCTCTCCTTAGCTCTATTTTAGAATCACCAATAATTTTTTATACTTGCAATATCAGACTGTCCATTATTACAGAGTATATAATTATTTAATGCCATTGACAGGAATTGATTACTTGACTAAGAAGATTGAATCATCAAAGAAACCTTGTCGAATTTATGTAAATATTACCTTCATTAAATTAAAATAGAGTAAACCTGCAGAGTAAAACTTGATTACTCGTCTACTCAACCTTATCATCTAATACCTTCAAAATTAATATCAATTAAATTTACTCTCGTAGTAGGCTAAGTAGCCCAGCAGGCTACAGTTAATCAATATAGTTGACTAGTTGACTTTATTGATTTTTCTCAGATCAGTTCATCTTACGAATTGAAAAAAAAAATTATTTCGAGTAAATGAGTACTCCTATTGACCAGCACTCCTTTATTCCTTCAGCCATTTCTTTGTACAGTAGAACTCCCCTCCCCCTTGGATTAACCACCCATTCTATACTCCATCCACGGACTGTTCGGACCTAAGCTCCTTCCCCATTTTGACATCACAGGCGGCTGTAGCCAATGGCAAGTAAGATCATCGTGCTGCAGCTGTTACTTTTTAGGTCACAGCACAGTCATGCTGTGAAAATCTTGGTTCAAATAATTCAAACCTCTCATGGAAGATTTTTTGGCGGTTCTTTGTTCCACCTTCAACAAAACACCATAGTTCTTCAATAGTTATTTGTGTATCTAGTTCCTAAAGTGGTAGATTGCTGCATCGAGTGAAAAATGTTTCTGCAGTGCAGCAAGTACACTTTTAGCTCAAGTTATACATTACATTTTTTCTACAGTTACCATCAAATGTGAAAAAAATAGAAGGTTGTTGATTTAGAGACCTATACATATAAATTGGAAGTTGTAGGGTCGTCAAGAAGGGTAATTATATTATATGATCTCACTCAACTGACTATAATACACTATGTACAAATGGACTAATAAAATGGACTGATAGAATAAACTGACAGAATGGACTGATGAGATGAACTGTAAAAATGAACTGATGGGATGGACTGACAGAATAGACTGATAAAATGAGTTGAGAGAAAGGAATGATGAAGTGAACTGACACAATGGAATGATGGAATTAACTGACAGGATAGACTGATGAAATGGACTGACAGAATGGACTGATGAGATAAAATGGACTGATGGATTGGTCTTACAGAATGGATTGAAAAAATTAACTGATGGAATTGACTGACAGAAATGGAATGAACTGACACAATGGAATGATGGAATGGACTGACAGAATAGACTGATGAAATGGACTAACAGAATGGACTGATGAGATGGACTAAAAAAAATAATGAACTGACAGAATGGAATGATGAAATGGACTGACAGAATGGAATGATGAAATGGACTGACAGAATGGACTGATGAAATGAACTGACAGAATGGACTGAGGAGATGGACTGGAAAAATGAACTGAAAAGATGGACTGAAAAAACGAACTGATGAAATGGACTGACAGAATGGACTGATGAGATGGAATAAAAAAATTAATTTATGAAATCGACTGATGGATTGGTCTCACAAAATGGACTGACAGAAATGGAACGATGAAATGAACTGATGCAATGGAATGATGAAATGGACTGACAGAATAGACTGACAGAATGAACTAACAGAATGGAATGATGGAATAGACTGGCAGAATAGACTGATGAAATGGAGTTACGAAATGAATGGACTCATAAAATAAATTGACAGAATGGGCTGATGAAATAGACTGACAAAATGGACTGGTAGAGTTAACTGACAGAATGGACTGAAAAAATGGTCAGATAAAATGGTTTGAAAGAATGGACTGATTGATAATGAACTGATGAAATGGACTGACAGAATAGAATGTAAAATTGAAGAGACAGAATAGACTTATAACTTGGACTGAGAAATTCACTGAAAAAATTGAATGGATGACAATGAACTGACAGAATGGACTGAAACAATGGAATGATGAACTGAACTGATGGATTGAAAGAGTGGACTGATAGGATGCACTGAATAAATGGACTGATAAAAAATACTAACAGAATTGACTGATACATTGAATGTACACAATCCACCAGTTTTGTAAACACATTTTCAAAAACTTCCTCTTCTGTCATTGGTTAAAAATCTGGAAAAACCAGATTACTTTACGCACTAGTGCGTAATAGTATATTACAAAATGAGTTTGGAAAAGGCGTTTTTACAAACAAATGATTATGTTCTCCAAACGAGCGGTACGCAAGTTTGGAAAATAGTTATGAGTTTGTAAACTTTTCCACACGAATTATGTACATTTTTTTTCGTCACACTAGACTGAGAAGGATTTATTAAAACCTCAAACAACTGAAAACATTAACTGAAGCCAACATAACCGCAACACAACACTAGCAGTAGCACAAAACAAACGCACACAGTGAACTGTCATGGCGGCTTGTTTGACTAGTTTATTCATACATTGGAGTTCGGAAAAAACAGCTATGCTAGATTTTCAGTGCTGTAATTATCATTGTGATGATGACTAGTTCTGTAATAATCATCAAAATGATTATTCCCGTATTCAGAACAGCTGATCTTTAATTCTCCTGTGAACGACAATTTTCCAAACGCAAATCTAGCTTGGAAAGTTGTGTATTACATACGAGTATGGCGAAAAGTATTTTAGACACTTGTGTGAGAATGGCCCATTTTAGAAACTCTATTCAGTGTGTAAAGATGCACTTTTTTGCTATCTGTAGGAAAAAATATTGGTTTTATTGAATTCAAAGTACCTACAGTAATTATATTAATTTCTTGCATATAATTAAAACTTCATATAGATTAGGTTATATACTTGAATTATTTGTAGTACGGTATTGTGTTGTTGAATGAATTCAAAATTCCCGGCTAGAAATAAGCAGTCAAAATAATAATAACAAAAATATGATTATGAAAGAATCTGAATCAACTATAATACTGTCAAGTGATATTGATTATAATCATTCATAATTCTTATTTGTTAGAACGATGTGAATTTTGTCAATCAACAAATAATAACCATTAAAACATCAATATTTTTAAAGCCACTTAAATTCAATATTGATGAGGAATTTCTAAGTTCCAGGCAATTGCAACCGCTTGTGAGCTGGTCGGATCATGACGTCAGAACCTTGGGGGAGGAGCTTAGGTCCAAACACTCCATGGGTGGAGTAGAGTCTGTCCAAAAAAGAAAAAAGTAAAAAAGACATTTGGACAGGATGGGAAAATGACTCCAGCTCGGTCAATATTGGTTCAAAAATCATAAATTTGGTCTCATAGAAAACATTCTGATCTACAATTTCAGATTATATTCATGATTTTAAATCAATTCTATCAATAATTTTTCTATCTTGCCAGTATGTATTTTTTGCTTGGACATACTATATCTGTCACCTATTTTTTCTGTTGTCCAATCTTATAAAAACACATCTGACACCTAGTGAGATCGGACTCCCATTCAAATGTGATCAAACTACCCTAAAATCAAACGCTTACTGATCCCTACCTAAAAATACACATTCAGACGGCATTGGTGGGTTTTCGTTCAAGAAGGAGAATTTGGTGCTTCCCTCCTTGGATAACGTGTCCTCATTGTTCTGGCCGAATTGTGATGAGTCCGGAGTTAGCCATTCGGACACCTTTTTGTGCGGGTCGACTATTTGCAGATAGGCGTCATTGTCGGCATCGACCTGTCCCTTTTGGTCGGGAAACTGTACGGGCGACTTTTGTCGGCCTGCTTTTTCTTCATCCGACGTCATCCTCTTTAGGGTTGGCTGAGGGCAAAGAAGTTAATTATTATTTGGATGTGGAATTAGAAAGGAAATACATGAGAATATGGGAATATTATGAGACTCCAGAAAAAAAGATGAATTTATTGAGAACTGCTTGGTTACTATTGATTCAAACGCTAAAATACCCCTTCTCAATCCAATCGTTCCAAATGCTAAAATTACCTCTTAATTCTCAAAATCTCAATATAATTGAATGGGTAATAGCAGAGACAATGTATTATTAATAATACATTGTCTCTGGTAATAGTGTGAGAATCCAGTGAAATTATTGAGCGAACAAACAGTAAATTATTTACCCAATTATTATTTTCTTTACCATTGACTCAACTGCTAGAATGATCTTTTTTATTTCGATAGTTCTTGATGGTCTTTTTCGACCCAAATGATGAAAATTCAATTATATTTTTCAACCCAATTACATGGGTTATAGGCTGAATTCACAACTTAAAGCTTACATACATTTACCACTTGATTACCCGTCTTCTTAACACTCTTGATTTTTATACTAATGATGCCAAATAGTTTAAAATCGCTACACGCAATTTCACTTCAGACCTGACAGGTCCAAACTATATCACTTCTATAGACTGTTCGAGCAAAGAAGACATTCTGGCAAGAGGGAAAATGACTCCAGATCTGTCAATATTGGCTCAAAAATTATAAATTTGGCTTTATATTGCCGAAAACATCCTGCTCTACAATTTGAGTGCAAATTTACAATTTTTGAATCAATATTGACCGAGGTAGAGTCATTTTCGCATCTTGCCAGGATGTATTCTTTGCTTGAACAGACTACAGATTAACAGACTAAGTGCTCCGTGTTTGGTCCTGCAAAGATTTTCCATTATTTTTCTGCACATGCATAAATTTTCAAAGCTAATCATTAAGCACTGGTGAATATTTTGTGCCTGAACTGAACTAAAAAAAACTGATGAGTGTGCCAACCGTTGCACATTGACAATTGACCGTTGCAATTTTAAATTTCATAAAAAGATATTTGTTTATTTTTCTGAGTCAAATAGACTCAAGTGATTAACTGTTTGTATTAAAACTCAGTATACGTATTGGTATTTGTGTTGAGGCAATTTTTCCAACCAATATACCGTATGAAATCATAATAACTTAGACTTTTTTGCTCACAAGAAGCATTTGGGACTTTGAACTTGCAATTGTACAATGTACAGCGTTAATGAAAAGTGATTCAATTGTAAAAATAGCCTTTTTTGCAATCGAAATTGGAATAGTATTATGTTAAATGTAATCTTATTCTGTAATTAGATGAATACAATCCTTACATGAAAAAGGCAAGGAAGGTGAATGTAACGAAAATTACCAATTCTTTGCTTGTTGAATCGTCTGCACTACTGAAAGTTTTTATTTCAAGAGTTCTTTCTTTGTCCGAGGGTTTTGTAAATTTATCCGGAAATTCAAGTGAACATTTACATCGCTCTTCTTCAGCTTTCTCTTTTTTCGCATCCGGTTTTCCCGCACAGAACCGGTTTGGCACATCGTAGGAAAAACCTAAGCGGATACCAAAGTGTTTTCTGCGTCGTCCTGGCACTCCTGGACGTTTTTTCGGTTCTGATGGCTTCATGAAATGTTTATCGTTTGGCATTACTGTCACTTCAGGCTGTTTTTTGAGTGTTTCTGTGGGCAAAAAGTACTTTTGTGAGGTATGGAAAAGCGGATCCTGTAGTTCACGCAAACTGATCAGACACGCCGTTACAATGTTCGTGTATTGAAACGGCGTGTCTTCTCAGCTTGCGGAGCGAAATATACCAAATGAATAAATTGGTACACATTTGTTTATAATAATAATTAATTCGAATCTCAATTTATTGTCATATAAATAGACAAAGGACTTCTGCAACTGCAAATATCGACCAATGTACCAAATAGAATTAATTATTATTACTATAATTATCCAGCTGTTGGTGAGCTGCAATATCTAATAATTCTTCCATATTTGTTCAGTTGCATATCAAGTCGTCAACACAGAGAAGGAAATATAACTGTTATGTGTCGACAACCAGTATTTTTCTATTTCCACAATATGCTCAATCATATAGCAACGGTTGAATTTATTTTAAAATTGTACGCAAGTGTTGGTTCGGGGACTGTGAGTTCTCCCGTGGTGCCCGGGTGTCTTCTTGGCTTGGACGGGCTGTATAGTAGAGTGAATTTGAAACTGGCAACCAGCTGGTAGGCCCAGGCCCTTCATGGGCTGTTGAGCCAGACATACATACAATTGGCATCGTATAAACCCGGCATTAACGAGCTACTTGAATATCTATAAAGGCTATAATAAGGCTATAATCTATAAGGCTTTGATATTATCCAAGTAGGAACTAGTATCAATCATAAACGAAGTTGAAGAAATATGGTGATTTTTCACTCACTATCTTCGCTGTCATCCTCCTCATCACAACAACACCTTCCATCATTTTTTGAAGAATACGATCGTCCATCGTCATCATACTCCTGTGTCCAGGTCTCCTTACGTCTATAGCAGCCTTTTTTGCAACTATATCCGATAGTTACACTTGAACAGGTTGATGTATGATAGGCCTGTATAATTTGTGAACCTTCCTGAATGTTTAACTCCCTGTTAAGTGACATTATAGTTCCATTTTCAGAGTCCTGATTCAGTGCAATAATTTGCTGCAAAATTTGACTATTTTGGTCACTACTGCTTACAAGATCTTGGTTGTTGAGGGGGTTTTTGAGTTTTGAGTTGGTGTTTGTGGAGTTTTGAGTTTCCGTGCTAGAACTTTGGAGTGTTCCTTGGAAATTACAGTTTCTGTTGGGAAAATTTAGTGGTTCTCCATGAAAGCCGTCCTCTGTTCCATGAGATCCGTGAAGGTTTGATTCATCATCATAAAAATGTTCATTATCGTCGAAATCTCTTGTTTTATCATATAGGTCTGAATCTTGTTTTTCAATTCCTCTTCCAGTATGAAAATTACGATTTTTGTGATTTAAGCCCGTTCTATTATCAAGAATGTCGTTATCTTTGTCATGTGGTTTTGTTTTCAAATTCGGTTTATTTTCATCAAAGTTTATTCTATCTCGAACAAAATTTTCTTTGTATGGGAAGTCACCTCTATCATTATGGTTTCCATTGAGAGAATCATCCTCATCATGATTTTTGTATTTTATTTCTTCCAATCTTTCGTTTTCCATTTGTCCTTCACAATATAAATAATCTTTCCTGGGTTGGTAGTCTCCTCTATCATTATGAAAATCGGGTCTTCTATTGAATAGATTCTCGTCTTCGTGGAAATGATGTTTTCGGGTAAGATAATCCAGTTTATCGTCAGAATTTTTTTCAAATTTATAATGAGAATCTTTTAAGAATTCTACGTTTTCTTCAAAGTGTTTATGAATATTGTTACGTTTGGAAGAGTCTTTGGTATATAAGGAGTCACTGGAGCATTCATCTCGGTTGATTCCATTACTTCCAGTCAGTAATTGTGTAGAATTTGCCAATTCCAAATGTCTTCTTTTCAACTCTTCTAATACCTTCATTCGTTGTAATTCAATTTTTGTTTTCTCTGGTGTGTATTTAGAAACTTCACTTGAGCCATCTCTGAAAAAGGTGAAGTGAGAAACAGTTCAAGCAATTATAAAATTCATTTAGTTCTTGATATTGACAGGAACCATAACGATTTGAATAATTGGCAGGAACCATAACGATATGATTCGGTTCGAGAGAGGGGAGTATCAAACAGGAAAAAGGCATGAAGAGACACATTTTATTAAAAAATGGATGAAATTAGTTGGATAATATTTTCAAGATGGATATTGAGCCATCGGTCTCACAAACAACAGCCGAGTTCCTAAGAATTTTATAACTTTAGTTCATTTCAGATACAGGTAGAATACGAATTTGTACATTCATAGTTACTTTATTTATGGATTATTCTTCAGTTTAGTTAGTGGTACTTTAGTTGAGTTAGTCAGTTATTACTTTAGCTAGTTAGTTAGTTAGTTATAGTACGTTAATTCATTCTTGGATTGTTGATAGGAGATAAAGCTGTCAGGATTTATAATCTTTCAGATTTTATCAGCATATTATCGAGCGTTCCATGAATATGCCTCAGTTTTTTTTTTAGAAAAGGATCATGAAATATATTATTAAGAATGTTCGCATTAAATGCACTGTTTAGTTAAACGAAAATATTTTTCACACACAAGTTTTTTCAAGGGTACTCCATACAAACACGAGTGATAGGATAATAATAAATTTAGTAATTTGTATAGATTCCAGCTAAATTGGAGGATAGTAAGTCCCGGTTATTGATGCTCAGCTCTGTCAGGACAGTTTGAAAGCGGTTTACGGAGCGTAATAATTTAGCATTAGTCATTCGCCATCCATTCACCAACTGAGCTGGAAGCACAGCTGAATAGCTGGTGTTGGGCGGGTTGCATATACTTCTCCGGTTGTGACCCCTCTCAAGCAGCTTCAAATACTGTACTAATAATTTTATACGAGAGACCGGAGAGAATAGAATAGAACAATTCTATTCCATTCTCACTGCGAGAGACAGACATTTACTAGTAGATTATTGACTGTATATAGTCTTAATAAGATACCTTTTTGGTTTCAAATACGTAGATGCATCGTAGTCTGAACCAACACCATAGATATTGTATGTTTGCTCATCAAATTTCTTTAAAGTCGACTTCTTTTGGTTTCTCAAACCACTTGAATTGATTTTGTTTTGTGTTTTTGTTGAGTTTTCCAATTTTCCACTGACAATTTTCCCCGCCTGGTTTTGTTCACTAGCCAAGATTTTCTGCTGATCTTGCAAAATTGAAACTGGTGGATAGTTGAAATTTTTCTGTTTACCCAAAATACTGTCGACAGCGTTATGACTTTTACAAGTGAGCTGCTTTAAGACGATTTCATCCGCTATTTTGTCGTTAGAAGTGTTGTCCAGAGCATGAGATCTAGATTTTAGTAGATAAAATAAAAAAAATGTTAGAAATATAGGCTAAGATGAAAGATTGAGTACTTTGGGAAGAGTAAGAGTTCAATTCACGTACACAACAAAATGTTCCATCAAATTCTTTCCGGACTAAAATTTGAATGTATACGGTAGGTAGCTGATTCATTAGTGAGAAATCTTTACACTACACATCTAACTCGTACCAGAAAATGAGTTGTTCATTTCAAGGTTCCATTATTTAATTTTGTATTGCTCTTCATAGAAAATTTGACTATTAGCAAACACTAAATCTTTGTATCCATGGTATTGTTTAAAATCTCGAAGATTTCAGAGATGGTAGAAGACTGTAATGGTAGAAATGTCAATATTCATTCTAGTCAAAATGTAGCTCACCAGCTCTCTTTCCAAAATGCTCTCTCACACTCTCTCTCTCTCAAACACTCTCTTTTCTCTCCCTCTCTTACACTCTCTCTCACACACACATACTCACACACACTCTCTCACTCTTAAATGCTCTCTTAACCAATTACCATCCGTAGCGAAGTAGGTCTAAATGACTCACACTCAGTACGGTAATAATAATTTTGTATTTATAATAAAAATGTATGATAGTAGTCTGACTGTGAAACTTTAATTGGAATAAACAATTCCAATTATATCAACAATTCTTACAAAATATCGAGTTTTCAAAATAAATTGTTCATTCATCCCTAACATACGAAAAATGGAATAAATAGAAGTAAATAAAAAATACTAACCCTTTACCAGCGCACTTGCAGCCTTGACTTTCATCACTGACTGTTGTCGTCTCGTCTGAATCGCTGACTTGGCAGAAAAGACACTGCTTGGCTTTTTTCATCGCCCTGTCTCGGTTGCACATGCTCTTCATTATATTTTTGTCCCAGTTGTTGTCATTTAGATATAGTTCTGCCGGCTTGCGAGCCAGACTCGTTCCCTGATCTATTTTTGAGAATTTTGGAACACATTATTAGGAATGTTCATTATCATGATAGAATTATTATAGATTGTAGGCCTGCCCAAGCCTATTAAAATATACAAAACTGTAAATGGAATTTTTAAAGATAATTATTCTTATCTATTAGCTTCATTTTGAAAATTGAACATATTTTTAGAAGGAACCTGATTTGAACATGACTATGAATACCTTCATACCTGATAGACTACCTATCAGGAGATGATTGTCAATGACTCAACAGCCCATGAAGGGCCTAGGCCTACCAGCTGGTTGTCAGTTTTGAATCCACTCCACTATATACAGCAGTTTTATATCTACTCCACTATATACAGCAGAGGTGAATACCTGAATAATCATCAACCAGGATAGATGACAGAGCGACAGAGGACATAGGTAAAATGTAGTTGGCACGTTGATCCTCTCAATCATAAGCTAGTTTCTGTAATTAAGTGACAGCGCAGAACATCTCTGAATAACATCCATTAGAGTGTAATGCAACAATTATTACTATCCCTCAAGAGACGAGAAACGACTGACTGTCTTTACTAACGACAGCCAATCTCCCAAAGGAGACCGATGAAAGATATGATTGACCAGGTTAAAAAAGTTTTTGTTACTTTAAGTGACATCCTTTCAAAGTTGCAACCTCAACAATAATTTGAATAACATGGAATCAATTCCGATTCACATACAAGACAAAAATATCATGAACTTATTTGAATGAAAGCAATACTTTTTATAGGAATTTAAAACCTTTTTATTTAATCATAGAAGTAGCAATATTCTTGAAGAAAATCGGAAACTGTATTAAGTGACGGACCGGATCCTAAATAGATTCATTAATACAGTACAGAGTTGTCATTGAAATGTATTCAAGTGAAACAAAAATTATTTTAAAAAACTGAAATTCTACTTACTAATGAGATGCATTTCACTTATGATATTCTGTTCCTTTTTGGGTAAGAAACTATCCCTTTTCTCAATCTCTCCATTCTCGTCTTGTTCTTCAATTCTGTCCAGTTTTTGTTTCTTTTCACTTTCTCCTTCCTCCTCTTCTTCCAATCTCTCCATCCATCCTTCATCTTCTCTTCCATTTTCTCTACCCGAGGCTTCTTCTACTTTTACTATACCAGCTCGACTCACTTCACTTTTTCTTTCTCTTCCCTGTGCTATCGTTCTTTCTTTGCTCCCCTTTCCACCATAACCCCCTTTGACAGGTTTCTTTTTCCCACCATCTTTTCTCTTTTTTCTTCTTGTCTTTCCTCCGACGATTTTTTTCTCACCCATTCCGTCTTTCTTGTCTGCTTCCCCTTTTTCTCCTACTCTTTCATTTGCTGTCCCTGAATTATAACTTTCTTTCTCTTCTACTCCATTCTCCTTTTCCCCATCCTTACTTTCCTTAGTACAATTATCAGTCCACCATCTATTCAGTTTGGATTCAACAACAAGATTGAATTCAATCTCGTTATTTTTCAAACCGATTTTCTGATCAGATGCAAGCTGATGAGTACGATTTTTAAACGATTTCAGCCATTTTTGGTCGCCGAAAATCACTGAACCAGTTGTTACTGGTGTCTTAAATGATGTCGGATTGTGGGAGGAGCTTGACTGGTAAGATGGCGACTGGTGGGTGGAGCTTGATTGACAAGATGGTGGCTGTGTGGAAGAGCTTGTCACAGTAGATGATTTATCATTCTTACTCGAATATTTTGATAAATTGCCACAGAGCTGCTGACCCGTTGTGAATTGATAATTCAGCTCTGCTGGTGGAAGTTCATCTGTTAATAAATTGTTTAAATTAGTTATAAAAATCAGTATAAGTTTTAGCTTGTTGCAATTACTTGTAAGTAAACATTGATAGATTTACAGAAGGCTACTGGCAAATCTAAATGGACCAGAGAAAAACTGAAAATGTCTATGTCCAAAAAAAAGGATTTAAAATCACATTTAGCCTAGTTTTGTAGACTATAATCCATCCAATAAAATATTTTTTTGATTGAGCTGAACTTCTTGAAGAACACCTTGAATATGGGAGAAGAGGAAATTATTAGTAAGTTACAATACAAGCAATGACAAAAATAAGTAGAAAATGTCAGAATAAAGACAGCCAGATCAATAAAACCTGATCACAAATCATCACCAGAACTTTAGAGAATTAGTTTGTTATAATAATTTACCATATAATTTTTTTATTTGCTTCAGCGCTTATCCATCCATTTATTATTACTATTCTACAAGTAAATTGTAAAATAAATACATTGAACATGGTTGTTATTGAGGTGGTGGTGTTGAATGGATTGTAGTGCAAATTGTAAATAAGAATTTTTCCTTCAAAAGTCTTGAATTGAATTGCTAATCTCAACCTGTTTTAATTCTCCTGTTCTTCCCTTTACAACATAGGCTATATCTCTAGAATTTATAGTTATACTCTTCCATCCTTTGCTTCAAGTAATGAAATTTAATCAAGAAAAATTTAATGAAATGATGGCATTCATCATTATGCTTACCTTCAATGAATTCAGAATGATCCATACTGAACCAGACATTTCAATTAATTTAAGTCCTTATAGACTGCTAAATATGTTTATTATAAAATCTTCAACCGTGAGGCGTAGTATCCACTTTTGATTGACATATTCTATTCACAATAGATTTGGTTCAAATGGTTTTCGAAATTTCTAACCTTCTTACATTAATATTGGAAGTTTCTCACTCACATGAAACCTTTTATATACCAAACAATAAAAAACTCCAATAGAATTTCTACTTTACAAGCACTTTCAATCATATTGTATTTTTTAAACATGTGATTGATAACACTCTACTTGTTTTTTGTGTGTGTAGATTATTTCAACAACACATTATCCAATGAAATACTGTATCATTGAAATGACATAAAATTAATATTAAAATAAGTTTACGTTTACAGGAAAAATAGAGATATATACCTATGTATTTTAATAGAAAATGACTGTTATGAAAATTTAACAAAACAATGCAAAGGCAATTATTGATATATTTTCAAGGTCTTTGAGCATGAGAGTTTGTATTTAATGCACAGGGATTCACCTTCTAAAATTAAATCCAATCCAATTTTCAAAATCATCTGATAATTTAGGGGGGTTTCCCAAACAATACGACTTTGTTTTCTTCTCACTTTCATTTTGTGATGCGAAAAGTGGAAAATGAAGTTATTTATTTATCCATCCATATTTTTAAATGGTATCATCAATATTGAATATATAGGAATTTCTTCATTAATTAAAACTAATGTAGAGTAGGTAATGTCATAAATTTCAATCATATAAGTTACCTCTTCAAAATGGTAACCGCTTATTACCTAATATATATTTTCCTCACCTTAGCGCTAGCAAAGCAAATTTCATCCTCATCAGCTGTTTTCATAAAGGTCATGTTGGCAACAATGATCTCAAGTTTACCTTCTGCTTCTTTTAATTTTGATTTCCAATTTGCGTTTTTGCGAAGGAGAATACAAAATTTCGGAGTAGGTTATGATTATTGAAATTACTTTGTATTAATTTGAATTTATCGCTGAAATGGTTTTGAACAAGGAATATAGAATATGCATGCCATTGACTGTGGAAGAGGTGAGTTTGATGCTTGATTTGCCCTTTGATTGAAATCCAGCTACGATATGCAGCTTGTAGTGTTGAATTTACTCTTTAAAATAACGTATCAACTATCAATCTTAGTTTTGATGTAAACTGATAATTTTCAGTATCATTGAAAATTATCGTATGAAAATTCACTAAAAATTCTTATCAGAAGGCTGTAAACGTCTCAAATTGGCAGAAATGCTGACTTTCTCTGATTACATAAAAATCTTGCACACATGTTTGGTGTAGGCCTACTGTAACAGTTATTATTTATTTAGCGTATGGCTTTTAATAGTGGGGAGACCCAGGGGTTGTTCCACTTTGGTCTTCGCCAGATAACCTCATTTTCCACAAATGGAGACGTGAGTTATAGTTCTTTTTAAAAGTACTGTATCAGTACAATGTAGTTGAAGATTGTTGATGAGGAGAGGAGTATCACCGATAAAATCTATTATCGGCACGCTTACATTGATCTTGTTGCATAGTTTTCTAGAAGTAAACATCAGTACTTACGAGTAACTTTTTCCTCAAATTATGTTCCAGTATCAAATTGGCCAGTTGTACATGATAGCTAGGCACAGTCATGAGCAATCAGAATCAGGAGAAGGTGTGGAAGTGATTGTAAACACAGCCTGTGAAGATGAAAAACATGGCAAAGGGCAATATACAGAAAAGAGAATACATCTTTCCAGGTAAGTCTACTAGATGCTTAATGTTCAAATTTAGACATCATAAAAAGTAGCCTAATATTCAGTTTCTCAGGTGTTAAACCTTCCCAAAATTCACAAAAAGTTCTATTTTTTTTCTTCTGTTCTAATTTATGAATACTCTACTGTCTACTGTACCTATGATAAGTAATGTTTTGATATCATCCTCTATTTACTTACGTGTTTCAGTCTGAGAAGTTAGTTCTATTCTATTGTTTGACTGGTACTTTATTTCCCCCTTATGATTACAGCCGCCTGCCATACTGGATCCAATCATTCCTACCCAAGGTCTTCTATGTAACCGAAAAGGCTTGGAACTACTATCCCTTCACAATAACAGGTATTTTTTGTAATATCATAGAATCTGTTTTTCAACTTCTTAGGTTACTTACTGTAGCCTATTGCCTTCTAGTATCAAAACGTTTTTACAAACTACTCTTTCAAAGCAGTCTGAAGCTAATTTGGTGAATTTTGAATCACTATTTTTTATGTTCAGCTCTGTCAGGTCAGTCTTTGAGTGATCTGCGGTATTGTATAGATTTTTTTTTTTGAGGGTGATGCCCACATGGGCTTTTGGGCCTGTGCGTGGGTAATGGGAAGGATGATGATGAGAGATGAATGGACCTACTGCCAACCGGGAAGCGATTATTGAGGCTCATAAATTGAATTCAGAGGAACCGGTCACCAGTAAAACGGTGCTGGCAGAGGCACGTCGCTTATCTAATCTCACCGATTAGAGTTATAGTTGAGAAAATTCACTCTCAATTCCAGCTAAACTTGAAAATAAACATATTCTCATTTAGTCATTAGGCTATATCAAGTAACATTTAATGCTGGTGTTTTCCTGATTTGTAATCAATATCTTAACTTATAACTTATAACTCATATTTAGCTCAAATAAATATGGTCTTAATTTGATTTACCGTAACACGTCTTGGTTTATAATGTATAATAAACCTGTGATTTTAATCTTGTAACTTAGATTCTAATAATATACATGATGTTTTTCATGGTTTGTGCACGTTTGGAATCTGGACTTCAGAATATACTGTAAGTTGATTTTCATATTATTACAGTTCAGTTAAGTTTACCATAGTCTTATTAAAACATGTTATTACTCTCAGAATTTTTCCCCGCTATATGATTACGCTTATAGTTTGAGTCAACTATTTTACCTATAAATTGGCATGTGTTTTCCAATTGAAACGTTTGTGTACACAACTGACTTTTGAAGGCATTGAACGAGAAGAGTTCATTTGTTTTTTTCAAGGCCAAATAACATGCATGAGTTTCTATTGCTGTGCATATTTTTTAATGCTCAACCCAATTTAATTGCAATTGTCTTCGATATCATAAAAGTTACCGTATTATTTGTCCAAGAATGAAAAATGTGATTTTCACATATAATCAATTGTTTTCCACGTCAATAATATTTAAACCCTAATATATTGAAACCCCACGATAAAATCTCCAAAACCATCCAGTAGCCGGAGTCACTAGCGGATCCAGAGGGGGGGCACGGGGGCACGTGCCCCCCCCCAGACGGATGAAACATACACTAGATAGGATGGACTTAATTGAATTATACTGTACTTATAAACTCAAATTTTAAATTTTAAGGGGGTACAAATATAAGTTTTAAAACTTCTTTGAATATACTTTTTAGAGTAAAAAAGCAAAAAAATTTCGGGGCAAGCCCGGACATTATTTTCAGCGTGTATCAAGTAGCTGATGTCAAAAAGTTAGTCGGATTTGTCTGCTTGTACGCTTCAACAGCTGATGCTGTCGATTAGAGTTGTCATTCAGGTAAGCCTGGATGGTGTATTTAAAATTGAAAGAGACAAATAGATGCTTTAGTAGTGGGCTACATCAACGAGGAAATTAGACTGAAACCTCAACATCCAAAATAAGAGTTTCTCCTAAACTCTAAACTGGTATATTCAATATTTTTGTAAAAAAATAACACGAGTTTTCACGTTTGGAGGGGGGGGCACCAAAATATCTCAGGAACTATGCGGCTCAGCGTAAAATGTGTCAACATTACAACAACTTTAAAATAGTGGTCCTATGCAAAATTTCTCTAAATTGAACGGTTCTCAAATTACAAAAGGGAAGGGGTGAACGTATACATTTTCAGGCCAATCTTCGAGATATTTTGGAAAACTAGAATTACACATTTCAGCCCCCTCCTCAAAAACATGAATTTCAATAAAATGTAGCATTTCACCAAATTTTTATTTGAACAATTTATAGTTTACGGATGTATAAGACATTTTGGTATTGGGGAGAAACTTTAACTCTTGAAAATAAGGCTAGGACCTAGGCCATTATTTTATATAGATTAATTGCACCATACTAAAGGTAGTATTCCCAAGCTGCAGCTTGAGATGCACGGCTTGAGCTGCCTGGCTCTTAAAGGTACAATTCCCAAGCAGCAGCTCAAGCCACGCGGCTCTAAATTCTCTGGGGCTGCTAGCCATCACAACTCTATTCACAACTATATTATAGATGTTTACTCTGCTATTAGGGCTACTAATGTAAACTAAATCAATAAATAGCGGAATTTACTTGAAAATGACTCAAAAAGGGTGAATATCATTATTGATTTAGTATACATTAGTAGCCTAATAACAAAGAGAACATTTATAATCTAGTTAGTTTATGAATAGAGTTGTGATGGCTAGAGCAGCGTAGCTAGAGCCGGGCATCTCAAGCAGCGCAGTTAGAGCAGGGTAGCTCTAGCCGCGTGACTCAAGCTGCTGCTTATGAATGCTACCATAAGGTTGGCTTTAAATAAAATTACCTGTCTGTTTCGTATGAGTGGAGCTTAAATTATGATATGTTAGTGATACTTTCTGAATACTATAATTTATTGTATTTGTAGAATAACTTTTAAAGTGAAGAGAGTATGATATGGGGCATTGACGATTGATCAGTATGACCATCATACCCAATACCCATATCAACTAGTCAGAATCAAGGAAAATGGTTTGGAATGATTGCTCTCCTGTAAGATTGAAAATACCTATTGGATGGCTTTCTTTCTAAATGCATTTGAGACCTTTAAACCAAAATCTCTGGGGGAAAACCCCTGAGCCCTTTTTTCCATACCGTAAGAAGTAAAAATATCAAGTAGCCTACTAGATAAGAATACATGTTGCAATGAGAAACAAAAGTAATCTACCGGTATCAAAAATACATGAGTTATAGGTAAGCCACTTACTTTCAACATTTTTTCATATTCAACCAGCCATATTTATTTCTTGTTTTTTTTGTGATTGATTTAAAGGGTTAAAAACTGTTTTCATATCATTTAGAGGAAAATTTAATCTTTTTCAAATTCCTAAATTAAATGACCCGTCCTATTATTTGATGATACTTCTTTATATTATTTTATTATTAGGGGGGGGGGGGTGATTGAGTATGGAGAGGGGCTTGAAAATTGGGGAGGGGGTTGATAATTTCATAACCTGGGTTCCCCCCAGAAGTAAATCCTGGATCCGCCCTTGGCCGGAGTAGCCTTGAAACTTTTGTAGTACATCAAGTTAGTAGCCTACTTATAAACTTCCATTAAAGTAGAATTCTTTGTAGTATTAATTTGATAAAGTTATTGGCAATTCTTGAAGAGTGATTGAATTCGAGAACTGATCATGTATCACCCATAATAATGAAGGTAAACAGTCCATGCGAATAAAGTTAAGTTATATTATTTTTATTTATTCATTAATCAATTCAGGGATCCGTATTGCATGAAAGTCTTTTTTATAATACCAAGAGAGCATTAGGCCTAAGTGAGCATTAGTGGACAACTCTTTCCTAAAACTCACTTCTACACAGGTGCATTGTGCAAACTCACGACTTCAACAAAACCATGCATTTTGGACACTTAGAAAAATCTCAAGAAAATCTTAATTTCAATTTGTGCCTAAACTCTTGTAGTTCTTACTACTTAGATTTCTTATCAATTTTACTCTTGTTTATTTCCAGTGCTCATTCATTCCAAAATTCATCATCTCAATACAGACAAAATTTGAAAATAACAATGGATCTTCCGAAAATGTGAGTAAGCTTTCTCTTCATCTTGCTATAATTCATACTCTGTATTTATAAGTTAATTTCTAATAAAATATATTGTACAGAGTGTTTCAAAAAGGAACCTACAACTTTGGAAATTCAAATAAGTTTTATTGAACAAGGTTCAGAGCTGGTCCAGGTTTTAGTTGCAAAGGAGAAACCCTCAAATTTATTTTAGCTCAATCTAAAGATTTATACATCACCACGAAAGTTCCTACCATACCAGTGTCTTCGATTTCTTGTAAAAGCGTGTCTTTGATTTCTTGTATCAGTATGGTTTCAAGTGCAAACGTATACACTTTATATTACTTTTCACAGTTGAAAAGTTCTATTTGAAACACCTTCTATAATATGTTCAATGATGATAACTTACTGGGAAATCTGATGAACAACTTTTTTCCAGCCTGAACTTGATTGATGAAGTACAGTAAAGTTTCAGTAGCCTACTTGGAACTGTAATGATTTATTTAAAGCTTTCAAAAAACGTTGATCGATGATGCTTTTTCAAGTTCCCTATACATTTTGATTAACAGTTTGAATTGAGAGACAGATGTCCTTACAGGATTCTTATAAGTTATTAGAAGATTTTTGAAATGAATGTTGAAGTGGCAGGCATTTCTATTTTGCCTCCATTTTGAATCCATCATAAAACAAACGACTTGCTTCAAAGAATTGCTTCAACAGATTTAGTGACGATAATGACGATGACTTAAAGATGATGATATGACTATGATGGCTCGAAGAATGAAACATCTCGATTTTTTCAAGTTCATACTATACTGCACTTACAAATCTCCAATATTAAAATTACATCATAAGTTATTTTCCTTTCTCTCTAGTGCTTAAATTTGGATGAAGAGGAGTTGAAAAGCAGGGTTGTGGAGTTTGTTGACATTGCTTATGATGAAGTCCCGCTGAAGAGCTACAAAGAAGAAGAGGTAAGGAGACTCATTATATTGAATAATTTCTTGAAATGTCTCGATTCTAGTGTTAATAATCTAGATTTCCAAATAAAATAATAATGATATCCGTGTAACCTGGCTGGCTCAGGTCTGATATCAGAGTTTTCAGGTCGCTCCTGATCAGTTTCAGGGCCTCTGACATGACTTAACAACTATTTTTAGGCAGCCGGGACCGACGGCTTAACATGTCCATCCGAAACACGGGAAAATGGCCTGAGAAAAATTTCCAAATCAAAGCACGTCAATAAAAATTGTGTTTCAATTCAATGTGCCTATTAATATCATGTTGTATAAGCATAATTGCAGAAACTTACTTTTTGAGCTGATTGTAATCATGAAAGAGAACATGTTTGAAAAGCCCTGCGTATTTTTCCAACCATATCTATGTCTATCTGCGTTGAAAACTCAGTGGGCCTACTGTCTTTATTGAATTAGCCTTCACAAATTCAAGTATTTTAATTATTACAGACAATCCCTTCACAATTTGAGAAATAATAAGACACAGATGACAGATTCTATCAATACCACCATTTAGACGTCATATATTATTTCTCATAATAGAAAAATACCTCAATATCTCATCAAATGCTATTGATTCCTTTCACAATTAGTATCGACCTCGTCAAACTACAATATAAATCCAGTGAATCTATTGGAATTTACATTCTCGTACCAGCTTGAGATCACCAAATAGTTATTTATGAATTTGAAGTTTCGGTACAATCTTCTGACATCTCGTTTAAGTAAGAAAGCATTTTCATATTGCTTTTCATTCTTTTTTGATTATATTTCTGTGCAATAATCGATTTCATTTGATATTCATGTTCAAGGAGACTATTTTAATTACTGTAATGAACCAAAATTGCATTTTGTACTGTAATATTTCATTCCAGGATCCGCGATTTTTCGTTTCTAAACAAACCGGACGAGGACCTCTGGCTGAAGGCTGGAGAGAGAATACCCTACCAATAATGTGTTCGTACAAGTATGTGAGTGCATCCTTTGAAGTTTGGGGACTGCAGACTAAAGCTGAAGATCTAATACACAAAGTAAGGAGACTACATTAATAAATAATTAATAAAAATAATAAATTATTTTGTCATAGACTACCATCAAAACTAGACAATAATCGACAAGATTATGATAATAACTTGATGAAATAGCAGATAGTATAGCAGATGTTCAACGTAACTGGTGGTTGGCAGGTGCCTGTTATTAATTATTAGCTCTTTTAGGACTGTCGGCGAGCGATCTGCGAGAGCATATCGAAACAAGAACGACCACAGTCAGCTAAACCTAAAAAATTCCGCTCTCGCGGACTGCTATCAGACTGTCCTGCCCGAGCTGAGCTTTTCAAATTAAGACACTGGCAAACCGCCATTTTCGTTGGTGTCTGCTCTACATGGATCTTCGTCAGCTATTGTCAAAGAATTTCAACCATTATCTCCATATAACATTTTTCAATAATTTCATAGTTTATTGTTTTTTCATATCAAAACCACTGATATCTAATTTTTCTCCTAATTTTGAGTTGAAGTTTGATGTGGATCTATTTCAGGGTACTCATTACATAAAATCATCATTAAATTTGTATTTAGTTTTATCAATTCTGATATTATTTACCATTTGCAGTCAAAATCAGTCATTTATTAGTTAATTTTAATCAATTATCACATAAATTGAATAAATTTCCTGGTTTTGATTGTTATTCTTGTATAAAATGCCACCTCCTTTGGGAGATTGGCTGTCGTTAGTAAAGACAGTCAGTCGTTTCCCGTTTCTGAAGGAATAGTAATTGTTGCATTACACTTTAACTGATTAACTGCATGTTATTCAGAGGGGTTCTGCATCTTCACTTGGTTATGAAGACTGGCTTATGGTTGAGATGATTTACGTGCTAACCACACGTTACCTCTATCCTGGCTGATGATGATTCGCCTGCTGTATTTTTTATCCGGGCTGGGAGGGCATTCTGGCGTGGTGGGGGGTGGCTTCGGCTCGGTCGGTGTTGGTTCGGGGGCTGTGGGTTCTTATGAGAATTTATGGTTTTTGGGCCGGTATTGGCCGGGCTGGAGTCGTTTTCCCGTATTGCTGGAGTGTCTTCTTTGCTTGGATAGACTCTATAGTTTAGTGAATATGAAACTGGCAACCAGCTGGTACAGCCCTTCATAGGGCTGTTGCGCCATTGACAAAAAATATATAATGCGTGTTCAATAGAAAAAAAATTGAGTGAACCCTAATAATTATTATTCTCTCTATAATAGTGGAAATTTCGATTCATGTGTGGGGTTATTTTTCCTACCAATCCTTCTATACTGCATTATCGTTGCTATGCATCTCATGTCAACCTGACAATCAAGTCATCTCATTCAACTATGAACAATAAAATGATCATGGATTTGGCATTTTCAACAATATTTCTTCCCAATTGAATAGGAAGACATGCAGCATACCTTCTATTTCCAATCCAACCCTGGGTATGATGCATTATCCTTGCTATGCATCTCATGTCAAACTGGCAGTCAAGTCATCCCCTTCAACCATTAACTTTAATTATTCGACGCACTGGTACGACTCAGACCAGACCAGAGCACTGGTCTGATGTATTCAGACCAAACCTCATACCAGACCCAGACCATGATATAAATCATTACATATAACTTGAACATTGGAAGCCTAGTACAGCAGTTGTCTGTCTCTGGTCTTGCGTTTGTCTGATCTTGTTCTGACTAGTGCGTGTTACTACATCAGATCTCCTTCTGCTCACGTGTGATTCCGTGTTTCTCTGGCTGCAAGTTGGTCTGGTCTGAGTCGCACCAGTTTGCGTTTACCCTAAACCTGCATTGTTTAATCCAAATCTACCTTGTCAAATTTAAATCTTCATTGTCAGATCTAAATCTTCATTGTTCAATCTAAATCTTCATAGTGTAATCTAAATCCTTATTATGTGATCTTACCAATCTGAATCTGATTTATTTCTTTGCAGTCAATACGAGACATCCTGCTACTGGGACACCGTCAGGCATTCTCTTGGATCGATGAGTGGATCAACATGAGCCTGGTCGATGTCAGAAGCTATGAGAGCGAGATGCACCGAAAGACAAACAGCAAAGTGGCCGATAACTTGCCAAGCCCCGCCCCCGCTACCCCCACCTCACCTAAAACACCGACCACACCCAACAGCGCCCCCCTCGCTTCGCCCAAATCTTGGTTCTCTTGGTCTTAATCGACCTTGTAATCGAACAGTTACGTCTAGTTGTTTATATTATAAATTAATATTTCAATAAACTTCCATTTTCTTCTATTGGATGTTATAGTTTTGGAGCGGAGTACAGTTACTGTATAACCAAGATTCCACAGTCTCTGTAGGTCTCTGTAGCATTCAAATCTGTAGGAACTTTTTTAGCCGGAACTTACTGGATCGGCGTTCTGGTATAGTCTGTCCAAGCAAAGAAGACTCTTTGGCAAGATGAGAAAATTACTCCGGCTCGGTCAAAAAATTATTGATTTGGCCTCAAATTGTAGATCAGAATGTTTCTTACAATTGAGACCAAATCAATAATTTTTGAATCAATATTGACCAAGCTGGAGTCATTTTACCATCTTGCCAGAGGGTCTTCTTTGCTTGGACAGACTATATAATATTCTTGGAACTAGAAATTGATAGAAGAAGTGTAGTGGATTGAGTGAAAGGGTAATATTTCTTATAGAATGAAAATCATTATATTATCTGTTTTGTGATATGAAATGCAATTTCTTCAAATAATATTTTGTTTGTTTCTGCTAGTACGAGTACAATACCGTTGCATGGTACTGAAGTCACTATTTTCGGAAGACCCTGATGAACTTATTTAAATTATTGTCCATTTTACATCATTATAGAACTTATTAGCTTCATGTCAGTCACCACCATGCACGTAGTCTGGTCGAGCAAAGAAAATATTCTGGTAAGATGGGAAAATGACTCCAGCTCGGTAAATATCAATCGTTATCAGCTCGGTTGATCATCAATAAAAAATTTGATCTCAAGTAGTAGATCAAAATGTGTTCTACAATATGAAATCAAATTTATAATTTGTGAACCATTATTGATCGTGCTGGAGGCATTTTCCCATCTTGCCAGAATATAATCATTGCTCGACCGCACTATACACTGGAATATATTCTAGGATATTGTATTATAGTATCGTGCCACCATCGTAATGAAAGTACTCTATTTTGAAATGGCGTGTGTTTGAACGCAGATCCGAATTAGATCAACGTTTGTGCATACAATCAAATTGTCCTCAAACCTTTTAAAACTATTCATACTAATTCACTATTCATCTATTCATCAAATGACATCAATGTTTCCCCATTAGTGTTAAGGTCTGTTTCCAGTAAAATGCAATATTTTAACTTGAATCATCACTCTTATCAACTGTTTGCTTTTGAATGCACCACCCAACGTGTTCCAAATTTATTTGATTGGGATGAATTGAATGATATTATCGTTGTCAGAAAATTTTTGGCGATAATAGTGAGAGAACATGGACAATTCATTTATCAAGAACAACTTGGCCAATGAAAACCAAGGAAATTAGAATAGAAAGGTATCAGTCATTAACATCGTAGCCGGGAAAAAACCGTGAGTTCTGACGTCATCTGTACCACAGCTGTTTGTCATAATCATTTCTTTTACACAAATGGACCAATTGTTTTTTCAATTCATTTTCCTAAGTACGTGAGTAAGTAAGTTCCTGAGTACTTTTCCTAAGTCCGTGTGATTTGAACAACCAGCAATAGCATAGCATGGCATATTGCTTTAGAAGTCAATGCAATTGAATCAAATTGATGAACTCATTTACTTTGAGGGACGATTTCTCCAAATACGTTCAACTGAAATTTTAGTTTAAACTATCAGTTGTCAGTGTATGGACACTTTTATTAATTTGTGTTTCAATTGAGCCAGCTGATGGTTTAATCCAAAATTCAGATTAACTTTTTTGGAGAAACCGGCCCTAAATCACCATAACAAGAATTCATTTTGCTATTAATACAATTATATAACCTACAGTTTGAATGCAATTGGAAACCTATTCTGTACTAATAACAAAAACCACATGTTCGCAAAAAAATGATACAGTGATAATATGCGTTTCTTTCATAATAACCTATTCAAATCAGAGTGCATATTTTTGGTGACGTCAGAAATGATTTTGATCTAATTACTTTGATTGGAACGCACAAGGAGCAGACGAAGTTCCTAACTTCTAGGCTCGCTAAACAGCTGTGGACGTCAGAACTCACGGTTTTCTCCCGGCTACGATGTTGATGACTGATACCTTTCTATTCTAATTACCTTGATGAAAACTATAAATCTGTTGAAGCAACTTGTTCCATGAAAATTATAAATTTGTTGATTGTTGTTTGTATAATATTGTTGAAATTGTATATGTTTGTTATCTAAATCAGTTAAAATTCATGTAAAACCTTATTAACTCAACGTCTTTGAGTGTTGAGATCTTGAACTACTTTTCAAATAACTTATTATAGATTCCATCAGGCTGTTGAAAAAACTTATGACATAGATTCCTCTTTCCTAAATTGTATAAAATGATATTACAACAATAGATTATTGTTCAGTCTTGACTTTAATCTACTTGAAGGTTTAAATACACTTTATTGATATTATTTTTGATCAACTTTTTGAGAATGTTCTCCAATAAGTCTTATTGTTAGCTATTATGTGAGATTAGAAAAAGCTAAGCTAGAGTAAAACGCATGAAAATAGTCCAATGAAAACTGAAATAGCAGTAGATATTCATTTATGTAGACCTATCATATGCCTCTATTATTAGTGGGTAGATTTGGACATCACATAACTTACCGGTACCGCTATCTTATATAAGATAATGAAATTGGTGGCAGATAGCCATGCGGTATATCCCAACTAAAATAATTGATAGAATTTATGAAATGCCTTGAACAGTAGAAACGTATGGTTTGGTGTGAGAGGTATTCAATTTTCATGTGAATCCAGAAGATTCTTGGTTTTCATAAATTGGGATGCATTAAAGTTACATCTATTGTGGGCCAACCATAATCATTTTACAACGAATAATGTACGGCAGTATTTAGTTCTGTAGAGTAGTAGTTACTAATTCATAAACAGTGGTTGCTAATTTTTTTTGCTATTTCTAAGATGACTCAATTTAGAATATATTTTATATTTTTTAAATAACAGTAGCCTAATTTCTCCCAATTATTAAGTATCAATTTGAATGAGATATATTTTTAGGGTTGTGCAAATTTTTTATTAAATTTTGTTACATAGTTTCTGGTTTTTATATATTGAAGGTGTTACAGGTTTTTATTATTAGGGTTATAGAGGACCCAATTATTAAAATATTGTAATAGATCAGATACCGTATAAGTTTATTAAATGTTGAGCTGTAAATTTAGGTGATATGTTATTATATCCATGTACTGCAAAAAATGTTGAATATAATAATTTTAATTAAAAAAAAAAAAATTGTAGAGATTATTTTTGACCAACATCAAGCCTATTTATTCTTATTTATTGACTTTTTACAAGGCGAAGTTAGGACTCATAGGTCCTCTCTTACACTTAACCTTACACTTGTTAAATTCAGTACCTACAAGTACAACAATAAATAAATTTATTTAACTTACAGAATAATTTGTAGTCTATTACATTGCTTAAGATCTATAATTTAGAAATAATATAACCAATCAACACAAGCGCGATTATGATGTAAGGTCCATTCATAAAGCTGTGAATGTTTTGAGAAATAAGTCAAGAGTTACCAATAATTATCGATTTGCATTTTGTTTCGTCAATTTTAAGACCATGATTACAAGTCCAGTTTGTCAGGTTTGTAAGATCAATATTCATTCTCTCAACAGCATAAGTAATGTCCTTGAAATCAAAGTTGAAATAAATCTGCAAGTCATCATCGTATAAATGTTGTTTAGAGAATCTGACCACCTCCATGATATCATCAATATCATCAATAGATGCTGAACAACAATGGACCAAGGACAGGACCTAGGACCTTGAGGGACACCTCTCTCAACAATTCTGTATCCTGAAGAGGAACCACCATATCTCACACATTGACATCGATTACTTAAATATGACCTCAGCCAATCGACTACCTACTCTAAAAGAAAATCCCAACTTTGTGAGTTTTTTAAGAAGAAGAGGGTGATATACACAGTCAAAATGCTTTACTATAATCGATTAGTACCAACAGGGTTGCCATCCTGTGGTCCATTGCTGAACGTATGTCTTCTGTTACACATAACAAAGCAGAGGAAGTACTATGACCTTTACGGAAACCAGATTGAACACTACTTAATTTGTTATTTGAAAAGATATGGTCACTCATCGCTGCTGATGGACAATCATTTCTAACCCTTTTGAAATAGCCGAGAGAATATGAATTGGCCTAAAATCAGATGGGGAAGTTGGATTTTGTTCAAAGGCAAAACAGTTAAGTACTTCCAGGAATTGGGAAAATGTAGAAGACAGAAGTGAAGAATTATAATAAAACTCTCCCTTATGGGTTATGAAAGGAAGAGTGTGGCGGGGCAAGGTTTCTTTGATGAATTTAATTGGAAGTAAATCCTCACCAACCGCGTTACTTTTAATTCGGCTCAAGCAATAGTACACTTGAGCTTCACTCACCTCAGAAAAATCAAATTGATTATTTTGTTCTGGGTCAATTTCAACAGAATCAGTAAAGACCCAGGCCCCCCTCATCACTGACAGGAATGTCACTGAAAAACAAATTCAGCTCTTCAAGGCTGATATCACTTTTTGTTTTTTCCTTTCCCAAACCCATACTCTTCACTGTCTTCCACAGAGATTTAGAAGACCTATTATAGGACAGAACATGCCTAAAAAATTTGGATTTAGAGTTACGAAGCTCCAGCTTACAGCGATTTCTTAGTCTCCTATATTCCAAAAATATTACAGGATCAGGGGTGCCCAGAGGGGGGCTCAGCAGCGCAAATGCGCTTCTGCGAATTTTGGGGGGGATTCTATTTTTTAGCTTATTTTCTATAATTTGGGGGGGATTTTTCCTAATTAGCCCTATAGAGTGTTTTTTGTATTATATATTCAAGCACTTGTAGAAGATTTTATTTCTCATATTCAATTCTAACATTGTAAGGGGATTGTATTTTCAGCTTTTATTTTTTAAGTTGGGGGGATTTCTCATGACTATCCCCAGAATAATTTTTCTTATATACATGCACTATTCTTCTAAAATTTAGCTATTCTATTTTCGGATGAGTTCAATTTTCAGCTTAGGGCTAAATCTTATAAGTTTTGGAGAGTTTTTTTCTAATTAAGCTCAAAATGTTTTTCATGTTAAATATTCAAAACTCGTTAATTTTTTCTATAATATCCTATAATAATGAAGGGGGGATTTTTTTACAATCAGCCCTCAATGGCTTTTTGTGCTATATTCATTCCCTATTAACACTCATAAAAATTCACCACGAAATAAAACTATTTCAAAAAAATTCAATTATTTTATTTTCAGGGGGGAATTCTTCTTTCACCGTATATTTTATGAGTTTGGGATTTTTTTACAATAAGTCTGAGAATTTTTTTGTTCTTTATTCATAGACTGTTCATACCGGAAAAAAATACCTTATAATTATATTTCAATTGGTAACTTATTCTGTTTTCAGCTTATAGTTTTCAAGTTTTTTTTTTGGGGGGGATTTTTATAAGCTTTGTTTTCTGTTATATTCATGCACTATCAAAACTCTTAAGAGGTTTTCCTCTGATATTGAATTTTTGAACGAGCGTAAGCAAGTTCCTTCTTTTGACTCAAGCCCAAAGTCGTTGGCCGTCTGTTTGTTTGCTTGTTTGTTTGTTTGTATGTTCGACAATAACTTTCGAACGCCTCAATTAATCAACCTCAAATTCAGAACATATATTCTTCATACTTTTATACAGGTCAAGTTCGTTGGACAATGAAATCGACCGACTCCTTCATCCTTTTTCAGGCGAAAAAAGGATAAACTGTCAGCAACAATATATCTATATATACTCCCGTATATTACAACACAATAATCACGGCTGGGGAAAAAAATGTCATATGGAATTTGAATAAATTATTTTTTTGGATCCATCTGATTTTAATAAAACAGCTGATTTATTAGTGGCAAATTTGAAAGAACTATCATAAAAATAATGTTCTCAAATGAAAAGTACTTTCATGTTGAATTGAAGTCATATGTTGAATATTGATCTCAAAGTTTAAACATGTGATAGGAGTCTATTTACTTAAACAGCTGACAAGAGGCGGCAAATTTGAATTATTTTATCACAAGACATTTTTCCAGTATATTTTTGGTAAAGAAGGGCTTTTATTTGCTCTTGGGCAGCAAAAAAATGTCACAGTAAAAAATTTGATGAGAAATCATGATTATGGATTTTTTTAAATCATAATTATCCAGTTCAAATTTAGCAAGCAACTGATAGAAGACAAAAATTGAAAATAAAAATACAATAATTATCCAAGAAGCAAGAATCTGTTCAGAGCTAACAAGATTTTAAAAACAAATCTGATTGTTATTATCCCACAATGTTTTCAATGTAACAGAAATTGCGGTTGGCGAATACTCAGCTCTCTCTCAGGACAGTCTGTAAGTTGTCTAAATGAGCAAAACGGTTTAGTTCCGCTTGCTCTTGTATTGACTCAATAATACGTTCTTGCAGATTGCTTGCCAACTGTCTTTCCTGGTAAAGTTCCTTATCACTAATAAATATTCTTATGGCTTTTATTGGTGGGGAGACCCTTACGGGTAGTTCCACCTCGCCAATGTGTACTTGGCCAGAATCGGTCACCCATCCAAGTGCAGTCCACAGTGTTCGTGACTTAACATCACATTCACCGATAGATCACCCTCACCGAGAGACCAATTTCCAGTTCTTATCACTAACAGCTCTTCAATCGCCTTTTTTGTTGGCGTCTGCTGTAATCTCGTGTAACACCATTATTTACTGTATCACTCTTGATGTAGGTTTCAGTTGATAGAACGTACCGCGGCGGGCAGTCGCGACTGTACAACAATGGTTGAGAGCATACATTTTATACATTTTATTCGTTTTGCTTGATGCGGCCGCGACTGGATTCGTTCAAGGAAGACAAATGCTTCAACAATGGAGCATTCAGCTATTGTTGACAACCGCGATCGACAGCAGCTGGCCACAGTCACTTAAAAAAAATATCCTCTTATAGCTATGATCAGCTGATTATAGAAATTTAAAAATATCCTCTTATAGTTATGATCAGTTGATTATAGAAATGTTTTAGCTTCTAAGCTCTTAAGCTTGAATAAATTTTTTTTTTCTTAGCTGTATTAAAACTAATTTATTCCACGTTGATGGAAAAAGGAGATTCCAAAATGATCCCTCAATTTTTTGAAGTTCTATTCATATACTATTAACACTCATGGGAAATGTCTTTATTTGATTATTCAAATTAGAAAAATGAATAGGCTATATATATTTTTTTTCAAAGAAATAGGAGATTGTGTTCTATAATTTGAGCCCAAATGCGACTTTTCCTCAACTATGGCTTCCAAGGTGAACGCATTTCAACACAAATGGTAGCCTTTTTCTTGGTACCGTACATGAGAATGTACCCAAGATAGTGAAATTCTCAAATTTCGATCAAATTTAACAAATTGTGTATGCATTTCAAACGCCTTGATGAGCTGAGAACAACAAACTATGATTTGTCAAGATCAGTTAACTTTTACGAAAGTCATGAGTGTCCTTATATCAGTTTATTATCCTTGAAGAGTCTCCTACTGGTAATGTCCTGAACTCAGGGTGATATGTTAGTTACTATATATTAAAACATGATTTCAGAAATAATATTCCAGTTATAAAACTCAAATACAGGAGTAAAGAGACTTATTTTGGAGGTTACTAGTGGAAATATGATCTTTTTTATTTTGCAATGAAACTTGTTGATTGATAGCCCTATCACAATAAAGTATTCAATTACTTTATTACTTATATTTCTGAATAGGCAATATGATTCCATTTAACATCACTTAGTACACGCAATTTATTTTTGGAAGTTATGTCTGATATCATTTCCACTTTTTTCTCTTAAGTTGTTCATAGTTCCTCGTGTAACTTCACTTGGAATGGGAGCCATTCCCTGCCTAATGGCATCTTTTAGTAACCTATTGCAGAGTTCTGGGACGATGTTTCTTGTTCCCTGTATAACTCAAACTTCGGAACTCGTCGCAAATTCATATTAGACTTATTTGGAATGCTCCTTTGGGAGATTGGATGTCGTTAGTAAAGACAGTCAGTCGTTTCCCGTTTCTGGAGGAATATCAATATTGTTGCAATACACTCTAACTGATTAACTGCATGTTATTCAGAGATGTTCTGCATCTTCACTTGGTTGTGAAGACTGGCTTATGGTTGAGAGGGTCGGCGTGCTAACCACACGTTACCTCTATCCTGGTTGATGATTATTCGCCTGCTGTATTGCCTGTCCGGGCTGAGAGGGCATTCTGGCGGGTGGGGGTGGCTTCGGCTCGGTCGGTGTTGGTTCGGGGGCTGTGGGTTCTGTTTAAGAATTTATGGCCTTTGGGCCGGTATTGGCCGGGCCGGGGTCATTTTCCCGTCTTGTCGGGTTGTCTTCTTTGCTTGGACGGGTTGTATAGTGGAGTGAATATGAAACTGGCAACCAGCTGGTAGGCCTAGGCCCTTCATAGGGCTGTTGCGCCATTGACAAAAAACTTATTTGGAATGATCAAAGTCGATTAAGACGATTTACTTATTAAACCGTATTAGGGTTAATGCAGTTGAAAATGGGGGGGGGGGGGATTTGCGCTTCTGTCCATGGGGGGGATGGGCACCTCTGTACAGGATTGAGTTATCTACGATTTTAATGAGCTATTATAGGACAGAACATGCCTAAAAAATTTGGATTTAGAGTTACGAAGCTCCAGCTTACAGCGATTTCTTAGTCTCTTATATTGCAAAAATATTACAGGATTGAGTTATCTACGATTTTAATGAGCATGACTTGTAAACAGTCAAGTTTTCTCTCAACAACTGACCTAATATAATATATAATATTATATATATAGAATATATATATAGAATAATATATAATATATATAGAATAATATTGTCTAGAAAAAGTCTTTTAATTTATTTATAAATTGATTTCAGTTTTTTCAAAATTAATGTTAAGGTTTCCTCAATATGATACGTTTCGTTGATTCGCTGGATTAATTTATAGTGTGTTGGTGACCGGAGAACAGATTTTGGACCGCAGCACAATTATTACGTCTTTCAGAGGAGACGTAAAGCCGTCGGTCCCGTCTACATGAAAATAAGTTATCCACTCCCCTCATCATACCTAAGCTCATAATACCCATGCTATGTAGTTCCAGTTCAGTACGCTAGACAGCGTTAAATACTGCACGTTGCTACAGTGACTTGATAAGACACTTTTCAAGAATCTTTTTATCAAGTCACTGTACACGTTGCTTTAGTTGGTAGCATAAATGGGGTTGGGTAAATTCACTATTTCGACAACTCGCTGTTTCAGCCAAAACACCGAACTGTCGCCAGGGAGGTGACTCGCTATTTTTCTATGATGGGTGACCTAGCCGCCCACTCCATACAAGACCGTGTCAAAGATTACCGACGAAAAACCCGCTAATTATTAAGTGGGTCAAGAAAGTGAGTGGGACATAATCGAGTGAGTAGCCCAGTGAAATGGTATGTCCAGACGGGTGTTTTAGGAAAGCGGTACGAAAGTTTTTTCTCGACGGTTTCATATGTATTTTAGGACGCTGAACTCGAATATAATATTCAAAATTCCAAATGACCCTTAAATTTTGTGACTTTTTTGAGTTTTTCTTTTTTTTGTGAAACTAGTTGGTTTATCAAAAAATGTGTTCCAGTACAAATTGAAGAAAAAATTTAGCTACAAAATGAGTGGTAACATTTGAAGTTTGGATCAATGACTGCTTTTATGGAAAAAGTCAGAACTGCTCACTTCAACTTGCTACAACTTGAAACCAGATGAGGTATGTAGAAAATTCACATATGAGGTGAAAGTACAATCCATTCTAAAAAAATAAAAATTCTATGACATTCAATGTCTATTCTATGGTATCACCTTTTCAAGCCTATCTGAAGCAATATATCGACGTTTTCGGCTATTTTGTTTTGAAATGACTTTTGTTATACATTTATACATTGGTTTTTGCAATATTAATTGAGTCTGGTAGTCAACTACCATCTCCTACCCTCTACTCTCACCACTTTCCAACATCCCTATTTACATCTATCTATTCATGTATGGTACTACTGTATTATCAATTATTATGGCGAATGCTCATCACAAGAAGCAATTTGGATTTATTTTTGATTTAGCATCCAATAGCATGGTTAATAAAGTTATAGGCTATTTAAAAATAAAAATACAAGTGATTATTTTTATAACTTGATGTTAGCTGGCTTCAATTGAGGTATTGTAGCCTATTATGTATCAAGTCTCTTTTTATGAATTTTTCTCTATGATGACATAATATTCAAGATTAAAATCACCATATCATAGCCTATATATATGTGTTGTTATAGAGGAACAAATTTCAAAACATGAGGCTTGATATACTTAATACCTAATACCAATGTTAAAGCTAATATTTACAACAATCCTACTAGACTTGTTGTAGTCATTTATTATTAATTTGATGAGTTTAAGATGATGGTTTAGTGAGAAAACGGTTATTTGAATGAATAGTTTTTGACTGTAATCTCAATGATTATGATTGATTTTAATTTTATTATAAAGGTTAAGTATTATCAATGGATGGAGAAGAAGCCAAGTTACAAATATGTGTAATTCAACCAATAAACTTATCATCATCACCCAGTGTAATTAGTGATTAGATATAGCAAAAGGCTATATTGAACTCAGAGTTTAGTGACTGATAAAATGGATATCAGTTCTAAAATTATTGGATATCTTAAATTAAATATAACTCGAATTATTTTTATCCGTAACTATCATTTAGTGATTTATCCTGTATATGACAAAAACAAATTCTCTTAATAAGATTCTGAGCACCATTCTCAGCTTTGAAAATCAGTAAAATTAAATACAGCAACGTGTTTGCCATCAATTAGACTGGTAAGACTTTAGAGATTTTCCTGGTAAATTTATTTTCTTATGTCATAGAAAATAATGTCTAAGAACATATACGTATACTCATAATAAGAAATCATGTAAAAGTCATTACTCGGTAGGGTTCTACGTGTTTTTTTGCAAGTGTTTCCAATTCAAAGTTACTAACTTTCAAAGTATTGGAATAATTCCTGAAAAAAATATGGAGTTTTCAAAAATGTATCTTGGAAACAGTTGATGATACAGAGTAGTAATTGGTCTCAACCTCTTCCAAATTACCAAACATTGAAAACATAAAATATGTTAATGGTATGTTTTTTATGTATATATTAAAATATAGGTACCTTATTTGAGACTTATAGTGGTATTTTTAGACATAAAATCATATCACGAGTTGCAACGCTTAAAAATGAACAGATAACCCCAAACTTTGTCTTGAAAAAAGTATTGAATTTCATTCATAACCCTCTCCCAAAACCCGACGCTCGAAAGGGTGTAAGGTTTTACCGAACAATAAAAGGTTGTATCAAAGCTTCCTTTAATAGATGTTGTAGGAGGCTATGGTTGTATAGAACAAGTTGGTATAGGAATCGTCCTTCCTCTTTGGATGTTGAGGTTCGGTCTTTTTTTGAACTAATTGCACCGCCCATCTATATAAATATATCTTACTATCTAACTGCTTACCCACGTATCCCTCTTAACCCATATCGGAATAAGCAAAGTATAACGTATAAGTCTCAAGGAGGCGGCAAATTTACATTTAGCCTATAGGCGGCATACTTTCAAATCCGGCCCTGGTTCTGTGAATAGTGGACCTCACGAAGTCACCTGAAGGGAATACTGTTGAGTTTCATTAATTGCATGCGTCATTGCATGCAATTAATAATAACCTCGACAGCTGGTTAAGCATGAATAATTCTATAGTGTGATCTCCTATGTTTAGAAGTATGAATGTATATAGTAATATTTTAGTATGGAAGTAATACTTTTCCTTTCATATTATCCTAGAAAAATTTCAAGAGGAACATTCCTGTCAAATTTCATTAGACAAACAAAGAGAAATGCAAAATCGAAGTCTTGAATCTAGACCTCACTTACGTTCGGTCAAATACGTTATTCAAAAAGTTATTAACATTTTGTAAACGTGGCATTGGCATTAGAGCAACAAGGTTCCACCATAATTTTATAGATGATTGTCCTTTTGTTCTCTATAATCAATTACTTTTGTACTAAGTTTCTCCTCTCTAGGTTTCTAATCAAATAGAAATAATCTATTGCGTAAACGCACCAAAAATTTGTGTCCCTCAATATAGAGTTATTCTGTACTCGAGAAATTGGCAAGACAAAGCTTTTTGTTAGTAAAGAAAAAGATAACAAGTCATAATGTGTGTAGGCAAGAGACACTCAATGATGGTTAGCTGTCGCATCTGTTTCTATAAAATCATGTTCAAGTGGTGAAAACAAAATAAACAAGAATTATTCGCCGTTCTCATTCACTGCTCACTCTCTTGACTGTTCTACAATATTATTTGTCAGGCGGCAACCCTTGATCTTCTGCCTGAATAATTACTAAATCCAGCCTATTGACCGAACCAGAACTTTCCAATTCCAACCACATTATTCTTCGAGAAAAGGGTCTCATTTGTCATAGATAAAAATTCCATAGTAACAGAAACTGCTTCTTCTTCCTGGGAGAACAATACACCTGCTTATTCTATAACGAAAGACAATGTTCTTTTATATCCTGGTGAAGGTTATCTATTAGCAAAGATGCAAAGATGACCCTCTGGCAAAATGGCAAAAAATATTGATTAAAATTATTGATTTGATCTCAATCGTAGGAAATGTTCTAATCTACAATTTGAGACCAAATCAATATTTTAAGTCATTTTCTCATCTTGCCAGACAGAGGGTCTTCCTTGTTTGGACAGACATGCAGGCCCATTTCTATAACTGGGCAAGATGCGCAAGAGCTCAGGAGATAATTTTTGTAACTGGGATTTGGAATGATGTAGGTATTGCAAAGAGGGGACAAAACAAGAGTATTCATAGTGGAATTAAAAAAAATTGTTTGGGGCCACTTACGTGCTGGAGTTCCTGTCTATGTTTTTGAAGGAAAAGGGTAGTCTGCCCACACGCGCTTTGAGGGTTACATTCTGCAAGCCTAAAACCTGATATTCTGTACATAGAAATTATTTTATTTTTTCACATTATGCTCAGTGGTTATTGCTGTTTCAATCCGCAATATCCAAGATAAGTATGAATGTGTTAAGATTCAATCAATGAAGCAATTAATTTATTAATCTCGCAAAATTCAAATTCAAAATTGTTTATTAATAAAAAATTATATATTCCCAAAAATATAAGTATTTAGATAATATGATTATTCTCACCGCATGGATGATTTGTCTGTGCAGGGAGGAAGATAATAAAAGACTATAATGTTGTACGCAGAACCTATACAGTACACTAGTGAAATAAAATGATAAATGGCCTAATAGTACAATTAAGTTTATCTAAAATGATTCTGCAATTTTTGTCGAAGACTTTACCAACTGAGATAATGTATGGAAATACAATAATTGTTATGACCTTCAGACTATTTGTAATATCATAATATTTGTCAGATTTATACCTATTTGTTCCTATGAGCTTCAAACTCATTAGTCGTGATAATAATTTATGTACCGGAATCTATCATGCTCTTGAAATACAATTTTTGAAAATTCTTAGTCTTGTTGTAACTTAATTCTATGAAGAGGAATAATTAAAATGTAATCAAATTTACAAGTCTACAAAAATTATCATACATATTTGACAAGATAGTTTTGAGAAGATTATGAAATTGTTATCTGAGATTCATGAATTTTCTTCAAAATACGATTAAAAAATGTATAAAGAATAATATTCAATCTTGAATAATTTTGTGATTGAACAAGCATTTACAATTTATTTAGACTAGTTGGGAGGTTAGCATACTGAAAGTCCCCGGACCTGAGGGCGTCGACTGAAAAGAAAACGAAAATCGGCCGAATAGAAATTTTTCCACATTTGATCAAAGTTGTCGAGCATGAGAAGTAGAGTCCAAATAACTTATCAATATTGTGGAAGTTGAACAATCACTTTTCCAAGAATGGAATTCCTCCAAATTCAGCTACGGAGGACATCGAGGGCAACGTCGAAGAATTAATGCCAGTGATAAACATGCCATGTTGTTTCTGCGCGCAAGGTTGAGTGTTCCGTGCGGACACTTTATTGGATGTATCAATTGCATAAAGCAATTGCCAATGCCTGATTGGCAAATTACAACGTGTTGTAGGTTAATAGGCTTTAGGCCGATATTACACAATAATATTCATATTGTCATATGAATAGAGATATAATAATAGTATCATAGGATAGTCTAAAGTAGGATAATATTATGATAAAGTATTGGCTAGACAGCTGTAGATAGTGATGACGGATGAATATAACAGATGCCAACAAAACTGGCGGTTGGCAAGATTCCCGGGTCTCTCAGGACAGTGTAAAGGTAAACCCTATTTACAAGAGCGAAATAGGTTGTTTGAGGTCGCTCTCCGAATAATATTATGTTCTGCTCAGTATTATTGATTCCCTAATCATTCATCAACCCGCCAACTGAACTGGTGAAAAGTTCCAATTTCTCACAAACTGATAACGTTCTAATTCATTAAATTGGGTAGCTGCTCAAATTCAACTCGTTATTCACAAAATATGAAAACAGAATCACTATATTTCAATAGTATAGTAATCTACAAATAAAAAAAATAGAAAATATGATACAGCAACCCACAATAATACTTGATAAATGAATCATAGAATAAAAAAGAATTATAGGTACCTACAGTACCTGCCTAGTTTCGTTTCCAATGCAGTGGTCTAATTAAACAGTGATACATCTGCTACCACTCACTGTATAGTTTGTAAAATTTACTGGATTTGAAAATGTAATATTATAATTTTCTTAAGTGATATAAAATTTCACTATAGATAGGCCTATTAGCAGAGCTTTTAGACGTGTTTTGAATTATTCTCTATTTTTATTAAAAATAATAAATAAACAATTATTGAGTTTTGATAAATAAAATGAAAAAATCAAATATCCTTTAAGTATCATTTTTCACAGACATGTTTTGAGCTTAAGTCTAGAATAATAATGTGAGTATTATTCTTGTCACATTGAAAATGGGCTTAAGCTCAAAACATGTCTGTGAGAAATAATACTTAAAAGGTTATATGATTTCTTCATTTTATTTATCAATCATTTTAAATAGCCCTAAGTTTAAAGTTCAATTCTCAATTGAGTTTTGCTATACTTCACTATTTGATGAATACTTAGTAAGTATAGTGATTGCTGCACGGTACCATATATTTTTCTCAAATATTTGATAAGGACCTTTATTATTAATAAATGTACAGTATTTCTGAAAATTTTCAAATTCTTATCAAAAAGTTTTTCAATTGCGTAGGTAGAATAGATTTTCAAAGAAAATTTATTCAACTTCTCGGTCGATCCCTTTGCAAATGATTTTCGACCTCATCCCTTATTTATAAATACTGCCAAAAGTGGAAAAAGGTGCCGTATTGAAGTACAATGCTGTAAGCGAGAGCTACTTTGTCAGAAAGGCCTTATATTCATTTTTCACATTTTCTCTAGTTACTCTGTCGACAAACTTACAGAATCAGTACATGAATTTATTCATTTCTACGAATTATTATTATACTGATCTTCCCAATTCTAAACGTTTCTAAATTAATTGAAATTTCAAGTAAAGTAATGTGAATAATAATATAGTATTTATGAAAATTTATTGGAAAACTTTCGATTGCACGGTATCTTGGCTCATAGGCCACATAGAGACTTCTGGATTTTACTAACTGATTTGTGCCATCCAACACTACAATTTGAGCAGCAATTTTTTTGGTGTTGTGTATCCATTCTTTTTTCACTTTAAAATTTAAAACTCAATAAAATCACTTATAAATGGAAACCTACATAGTAGTTACTGATGAGTCTGAAGATGAGCTTTTCCATTTATAAGTGATTTTTATTGAGTTTTAAATTTTATTGGATTTGGTATTAATTAGTTGTTAAATATTGAATAAATTAAATTAAAAGTGAGTCTAGTTTGCTTGTATATATTTACCTTGCAAATGTGTATATATGTATGTATGTATATATCTATGTATCTTGTGTATACATGTACCATATGTATCAGTAAGTCACGTGTTTGGCAAATACCATCATAACTTTTTTTAAAGAATGTTCATCCAGCTGTACTACATGAGGTTTTTTTATTGTTGATGAGTTTTCGAATTGGTGAAATTTTTCAATTTTTCAAGTGTTTTCTTTATTAGTATAGGTATTGATTTATTCAATTCAACCTTTATAAATGAACCTTCTCAATTAAAAATTTTCAAATAATTTTTTGGTATCAATTAATTTATCTTAGACTTCTCCTCTAATTGGTTTAGCGACCAGTTAACCCCCAAAGATTCTGTCCAGGACTTGCATCTAGCAGATTTTGTTGAAATTTCTTAAATTCATAACTTTATATGAAAAGTCAATAAAGATAATTTTGAAAATGATAAAAACTTTTTAAAATGCACTAAAAAGAAGGAATTGACTTCTTTGATCACACTATTGGTTAATAGGAATTCTTTCTCTCATACCTGTGAATATATAATAAAAATATTATTCCTCTAAATAAAGTACCGTATTCAAGTACAACTCAAACGATAAAAAAAGGTGTGGCTAAAACTAAGTAAACCTTCATTATCTATAAAGTTAAAATATTTTAAATACTTTAAACTATAGTTTCCCACACTTTATAGTTTAAGGTACTTGAATACTTTATTCAGAGGTTTATAAATACTTTATTTATCTATGAATAATTTATTTATTTATGAATACTTTATTCATATAGTTTATGAATTGAGTTCTTGTTATAGCACGATGTATAAATTTTAAAAATATGTAAGTTACTCCTATTAGGTTATTATGGTCTTAACATGTATTTGTTAACTCAAGTTCAGTGTAACTTCACAGAATAGTTTATGAATTGAATTACCTACCACGGATACTATAACACCATATTCCAGTATCCGTGATAGGTAGCCTACTGTATAAGTAATTCACAGTTTTAGGTAGTCAACATAAATTTAGGCCTAATTAATTATAGGCGCATATTTTTATAAATATTGTATGCCTATCTTGAGTTGTGTAAATATTAAATTTTGCCAATCCTTGGCCTGAATGTTTTGTCTTCTCCCAATTAAATTTGCTATCCTTCCAATTAAAGTGAAAAATAAAATACTGACTTGAAAATGATGCTCATTTATTATGTGAGTTGCAAGTAAGTTATCAGAAACAATTTGCAACAAATTCTGGTACAGATTGCTACCACACACACTGCTCAGGCGCAAAGTGCTGTATGTAGACCAACAGATAGGAGAAGAAACTGAGTACACTTGTTTCCATCATCTACAGTATACAAAATCTTCTATTTAATAGGCCTACCGTATAATATAGGTACCTAATAATACAAACTGTGTAGTGGACCATATATTGATGGTCTAATTGATCTCTCAATTACAGATTACTCATTACTGTAATGACATATGGTAACTTGAGGGAAGAGATGTGAAAAGAGGTCATGATCGTGTACAAAACTGGGAATGATAGATAGGCCTACTTCTCGAAAAAATATATTCGATGTCAAGAATTAGCAGAATTTAAGCCTATTATTTTCTAAGCCTATAATTGCCTATTAACAGACTTTCTAGCCTACTTAGCGTACATGGCTTATCAACGATTAATTGGAAATATGAGATATATGCCAAACTTGCGTTAAAACATTAAAAATTTTGTCTCAAATTACAGATCACAATAATTCATCATATTCATAATTCTTGAACCAATATTGACCGATCAGGTATCAGACTAGCGTCAAAGTTTGCATCTCAAAAAACACGCAGTTGTCCAAACAGCGAGTCACCTCCTCGAGCGACAGTTCGGTGTTTTTGGATAAACGAGTTGTCGAAACAGTGAGGTCCCCATAAATGATACAACATACTAACAAAGTGATACTGTATCATTCCACTGGTGCATTTTTTACAATCCTAATAAATATAAACGTTGAATAGAGAAAATATAATGTTTAAAATTTTATTTAGCAATATAGAATCATATGAATGTAAAAATAATAGAATAAATAAAGAATTATTTTAACAGACGACAGACGCCAGCTGATTATGACAGATGTTATCCGATGCAACAATAGATTTACGTAAAATTTACTTTTTCATGGGAGATCGAGCTCCAGTAATATGATATTTTAATCTGTAATATAATTCAGTGATTATTTTTTGTAATATTTAAATAACTGATTTCCCGAAATAACGATAATTTCAGAGAGCCTAGGTGAGAAAAGCAGTTTAAAAATAAAGTAGGTTAGGTTCACCTGATGACTTGATCTGAAACTGAAAAGTGAAAACAAAATGAAAGAGCGATCTACAAAGAAGTGGTGATATTTTTTGGTTAACTTCTATGTTTTTCAATTTTTCGTGTTCTTATCTTTGTTGATTCAAAATTATGCCTATTTATTACTATCAATAGAATGTTTTCAATATAAATCAATTGTAGATTCTACATTGAATGGTATGACTTAAATTATCCGGGTGAGCGGAGCAGTATGAGCACAAGTCTTCAAATTTGACATTATTTTGCATCATGGTGAGTTTAGAAAAGATTTTATAAAATTGTTGATAGATTACGGAAAGTCCTCTCATCTAAATATTTTTGTCTTATCAATGTGCAGTCTAGTCCTAATAATAACTGAATTCGAGCAGAAATTTTACAAACCAATTCTAAAACTTTGGAATACATAGACATCTCAAATTTATGATTGGAATCAAATAAATTTTCAGATATTGTGTCTTCATATTACATATCAGCTTACATTGCTATGTATTACTGTTTTTATTTTCAATGTCCAATACCTTTGTATTTCGAATATCTTAATTGCCAACCATTTTCACTATAGCCTATTAGATCTTTGATCTGAATGATATTTTGTTTCATTGCATGGGTGAGCCTACTTCATCAGAATTGATTGATAACTTACATCTAAAATTACTTTATTTATTATATTTGTTCGTTACAGAGTGAATCATTGACAACTTTGATAGACCTCCTGGAAAGGTTTTTCAGTCATACAACCAGTAATCAACAAAAGCAAGTGATTGAAGCATCTCTGGGTTCATTCAGCGCGCAAGATGGTGCCTGGAAGAATTGTTTGGAATTCATGAATGTATCATCGAACAATTATGTTTTGATGTTCTGTTTAGGAACACTTGAGGTAAGCTATTGTGTTAACTTGATTAATCATGAACTATATTAGGTTATTGTTTTTTTTCAACTTAGAAGCTCAGAATACCGTCCTATTACCTATTACATTATTACCGCTGCGTCGCCGTTGACCAGTTGTAGCTAGATAGGCTGTGTCAAGTTGGATTAGGCCTTATTTTTGGTCAGTGGACGGCCTCCTGTCCCCTGGTCATTTATGAACTCTTCCACAGAGTACAGTTTGAAAAGTACTGCAAGAATATATCTCATGAATTCTAACAAGAATATTTTATTGGATTAACTTAATTTAAAGGTTCTTTGTTTATTAGCTCAGTTAGTAACACTACATTTTTTTAGAAATCGACATTTGAAATTGGCATATTGAGGTGAACGTTTTAAAATATCTCAAATTTCAATTAGCCTATTGATTGATATCTAATAAAATCTGTTGACCCTCACGAGGATTCTGTTTTTTTTGTCGATAATGCCTAATTTTGGATGAGTCTACAATAAGTTAGAGAGAATACATTGACGGAAAACATTGATAACTCAGATAAGGTTCTCATCTAGGAGCCAACCCAGATAGACCGGCCAGGAGAGAACTCTCTTTGTAAGAACAAAGTTTTTTTGCACTATCCAACTGGACCTGAAGTCTGGTGTGGACAAAATAAAGTAAATCTTTTAACATCAATTGATCAAATCATTCACTGCTTTTCCTTATTTGTCTGTTTTTCAGATGATCATCACCAGAAAATGGCTGGTACTGATGGTAGAAGAAAAGTCACAGATGACGTCATTTCTGTATCAATACAGCCTGGAACGATTCCATCAGATTCCACCTTTCATACGTAACAAATTGCTCAAATTAGTTGCAGATATCGCAAGATACGACTGGCCACATTTCTATCCCAACTACATGACCAATATTATCTCGGTGGGTATCTCATTCAAATTTTTATAATTATTATAAAATTGCCCATCACAAACTCCCTTTAATTTAATATTCTTATCCTCATTCTAATTGAAGATCCTTTAATGCAAGAACGGACAGGGCCGGTCCCAGACATTTTTCTAGTGTAAGCAAGCAACATTTTGGCGCCCCCCTCCCTACCAGATTAACTCTTCTTCTCCAACTTATACCATAGAGTTGATACTTCAACTATTCTTTCTCTATGCTTATACGTAAGTTGATTAAAGAGGATTTCAGAAGGAATCTGACAAACTTCTCAGGTTGATAAGAAAAGCATTGGTTCTACCAATCAGATAACAATGATTTTTATACAAGATAACTTTTTCATCAAATCTGTAACTTTTTAATCTTCATGGAGGGACCAAAATTATTTCTCCCAAGTGAAATTAGCTGAAAGATTTCATGTTAGAAGTTTTTTACTAACACTGAATTCAATTGTTTCTCATATAATGGCAAAAATTACATGTTTGAAGGATGTAAAATTGGATATATTGTAGACTCAAGTTTTGTAGGAAATGGAGGCTTTACACTTTTTGCAATTTTCCGTCTAAAATAACGTTTTAGATCCCTTTTTCGGAAATAAAGAGATCATTTATATTAAATCACGCTTAAATTTATACCAGTAACTAAATTTTAATCTATCATTCAAAATTTTTTGATTAGATCCACCTTCAAGCGCTCCTGCGCCTAATGTGTGTGGATACTGATATTTTTCAATACAGAACAAATTAATCTAGTTTTGAGAGTATGAAAGTTGGCACACAATATAATATAATCGATTCCCACTCGATTCGAACTCACTAATATGGTCCATGATTTCGGACTTAGAATTTTTTTGAAGGTGATGCGCACATGGGCTCTTGGGCCTGTGCGTGAGTAATGGGAAGGATGATGAGAGATGAATGGACCTACTGCTGTAGGTGGGTTCCGAACCACCGGGAAGCGATTTTTGAGGCTCTCGAATTGAATTCAGAGAATTATTTAATATAAGTTAAGACTACAATAAATTCATAATATTTTTGAATCATATTGGGTTTCCATTGATTTGATAGAATTAATTTGAGAATCATCGAGTGGGTGGTCTGTATGACGATCCAGGGGGCACCGCAGTGGGTGAAATAATATTTTGCGTCAAATTTTAACATACCTTATTATTGACTGTATTAGTTTCAGTATATCTGTGTTGCTTATAAAAGACTTGGCTGAGTACACTAATGCTCTGAATAGAGATAGTTGTGTTACCTCAATAGAAGGCACCCTCCGTACAGAAGTTTCACCCCCGCCCTATAGATGAGGGGCGCTGATCAAAGTCTTGCCTTGGGCGCCCTCGAATCACACAATGGCGTTAAATTCGACTCAAGTGTTTTGATACAGTTTAATCTAAAAATTTATTCAAAATTTAAAACTAAATTTAAAAGTTTGGGATGTCGACGACGACTTTGATGAGTCATCTATCAGAAGAATCTTGAAAAACTTGAACTGTGATTGTTAAATCTGTTCGTTCTCTTTCTATACTCACTTATATTAGGCCAATTTAGTTGCAGTTTGCAGAAAACAAAAAGTTAGCGATTTCAGCAGTGGCGTAACGTTTTCAAACCGGGCCCCCCTGCAAAAAACAAAAAATCTGGGCCCCTTTATTTGAAATCATACCCCTCCCTCCCTATTCTCGACCCTTATCCACACTTAATTTCAATATTTTAACTCTGTGAAAATGGAAAACGTACATTTTTCATGTTTGAAAGACATAGCCAACCTATGTAAAAAAATATATTGAATTATACAATATTTATAATTACTGGGGAAGCGCATGCGGAGGCAGCCGCAAATTGAGCGGAGCAAGCTTTCTTTTTGTCCAAAAGTTTTTGAAGCGTAGACTCGAAAATTTGATCCCGGTATCTTAAGCCTAGCTAAACCTAGCTGATGGTGAAAGTGGCTCATTCTATTACCATGTAATGTTATGAAATGAGAATATAAAATAGGAGCAACAACCTTTAAGTGAATGTTTTCTCAAGTGAGTGTTTATTTTGATAGAATAAGGCAAGATGAGAAAATGACTCCAGCTTGGTCAATATTGGTTAAAAAAATATTGATTGGGCTCAAATTGAAGGTCAGAATGTTTCCTACGATTGAGACAAAATCAATAATTTTCAAACAATATTGACCGAGCTGGAGTCATTTTCTCTATGAGTGGTTCAACTTTGAAAATACAGCATTTGACGTACCTTTTTTGGTCTCAAATGTGCTCTGATTGTTTAAAATAATTATTCAGTAGCAAATTATAAAGGAAAATCAATATAAACTTGAAAAATCGCGAAAAATAAGCCTATTGGATGAAATTTGGGCAAAATTTGCCTCCTTCAACAGTACAATATAGTTATTTGTGTATCAGTACGCATAGAGTGATTTTGCTGCATCAAGAGAAACACTTACGCACGAGCCGCAGGCCGTATTACACATTAAGTTTTTCCAAACTACCATATTGAATGTGAAAGGTTGAAATTAAAATTGTCATATCTCAGTTATTTATCATTGAATCCTGACAAATCAGGCACCATTCTATTCAGAACTAGCTCGCTTCGCTCGCCTTCTCCGCCTAGCCAGGGGGCTCCGCCCCCTGGACCCCCGACAGTATAGGCAGTGTAAGTGAGACAAACAGGCTCGCTTCGCTCGCCTGCAAAACATCTGTCAGTGTCAGCTGAGACAAACAGGCTCGCTTTGCTCGCCTGCAAATTCCGTTCAGAAGGGATTAGAAATTTATTGAACACAGCATTTCTAGACCTAATTTAGACCTGTTTACTTAATTTCAACATTTTCTGCCAATTTGTTCTCAAAAAATCTAAGAAAAACTCCGAAAATTCTGAAAAATAGTAAAACGCTAATATGAAGTGTAACCTTCGAAAAGTATATTGGACATAGGTTGTTTAAAACTTAATTCAATATTTTCCAGATTAGTTCATCTATAATCTTGCTGAACCATTGAACTTACGATTTGGATATGTCATATCAAGGTGGAAGATATGCAACTTGCAATACATCTACAATTTTTAAAAACTTATTACTTGCTTAATCTTGAACGGATTTCAAAAATATTCTAACACAACATTTCTAGACCTCATCTGAACCTGCTCACCAAATATCAACATTTTTTACTGATTTTTTAAAATTTTCGATTTTTAATTTTTAATCTTTAATTTTTAAATTTTAAATTTTGATTTTTAAATTTTAATTTTTAATTCTTAATTTTTAATTTTCAATTTTCAATTTTTAATTTTTAATTTTTAATTTTCAATTTTTAATTTTTAATTTTTAATTTTTAATTTTTAATTTTTAATTTTTAATTTTTAATTTTTAATTTTTAATTTTTAATTTTTAATTTTTAATTTTTAATTTTTAATTTTTAATTTTTAATTTTTAATTTTTAATTTTTAATTTTTAATTTTTAATTTTTAATTTTTAATTTTTAATTTTTAATTTTTAATTTTCTCTTAACCAAACAAATCTTAAAAGGTTGTTTATTTCTTTTATTTCTATGTGAAATAATATTGGAAGTTGTTCTAAGTTGAAAATAATCGGCAAAAAAAATGTTCTGCTCAGGTTTCGAACCCCCCCTGATTGGTAAGCAGTGAAATACTAGTCCACGTCGCTAACCACTGGGCTATGAGGGTTTCGATAAAGAGCCGATTCTGCCAGTGATACCAACATGATTTCAAGAGCATAATAGACTTTTCTGACCGTGAACGTTTCTCAAAACTGATGTTAGGTTGCAATCCTGCAGTGCAGAGAGCATGAATATAGCATGAATAATGTGTATAGTAATAGTGTGTAAGCAATCCTTTTTTTCCTTTTTTCGTCCTTAATATGCAAATTTTCAAAATGCTCTATAGCCTATAACCTGGGCGTCCATGTCTACTATCACCATGGCAAGTTTGAATTTAATCGGTCGAGCGGTTCCGGAGGAGTAGTTATACAAAGAGTGACTTTCCTAATCCATTAGAGCTTCGCTTCGCTCCGCTCAATGAAGAATCATGTTCTAAGGGAGTAAAATAGGATCAAGCCTTTAGTTGGCATAACTAAATAGAAAAAACTGTTAGGGAGTAGCAAGTATGGAAAATGTAGTAAATACCGTGAATTCTTATAATAGTACAGCTTAACTTGAAGTTACTGCCCATATCACACTTGCTACTTACTTGTAGATAGCAGCTATTTTGTGTGCATGTAGTGAAAAAGCGACATACTGGCAATAGCTAAAAATAATATAATACCCATTAGAATATATTTGTGTACTTGGAGAGAAGAAATGTACTTAGTAGAACTCTGAATAATAAAAATCCAAATGCCATTTGCATATTGGATGTATAGAAATCATACTTCTCTTGATGAATCGTAACTTCAATTCTATCTCTTTAGAAATTATGTAAGATATAACATTTCGGGCCTAAGTACTTAATTTATCAGGAAACCTATATTTTATATTCTGGCCCCCTAGAGCCCCGGGCCCCCCCGCGCCGCGGGGGCTGCGGGGGTGTACGTTACGCCACTGGATTTCAGATATTGAGATAAGCTGGTTGAATTGTTAAAAATGCATTTTTTTGGGAAAACCTTCATTTCGAATGTGTGAAAAATGTTGAATAAACACAGCGCAAAATGACTGCCAGATTATTATTTGAAAAAAAAACAACAATTTGTACCAATTCAACTTCTCATTCTTGTGTGCTTATAAGACCCGATTCTGCGATCTAAATCAGATCTCAACCTCCAGCTTCCTTCTTTGATATACATTATAAAAAGCGCTCAGGCGCCCCAGTTCTACAGTTTGTTGCACCCTTGGCTAATTTACGCCTTTCTTTTGAATTTTGTTAATTTACGCTTATTGAAATTTAAAAAAATTTTGAATTCATAAATTTGTCTTATGATTTAATAATTTGAGTCTTATGCATCGTGAATGCGGGGGGACGCTATAGCTAGAGAAAATTTGTTCCATATCTCCTACTCTATGAGGCTGACTTTATTCATAGCCTCCTTCAACATGGGAGCTATGCTTTATTAGTTTCTGTCTTTATTTCACCCAGGAGGTAGACATGGGCGGGTACGCTAACGTTCTATAAAGGGATAAGGTGTTAACTTCACAGAGGGCGCCCCCATCCATTAAAAGGGGCGCCAATCAAATTCTTGTCTTAGGCGCCCTCGAGCCACATGATGGCCCTGAGTTTTTACACAATTCAATAATTGGAAAAGTGCTTCAAATTTAAAATAGATTAATTTTTAAAAAATAAGCCTCTGATTTTCTTCCTCAGCTGACGCCGAGGGGTAAGGCAAGATTTTTTTCACTCTCGGCTGGCGCCCGGCGCCCCCTTCGCGGCGCCCTACGCAGCCTCTTACCCCACCTTTGACCGGCCCTGAGAATGGATAGTGGATCCATAGTAATTATCGTCAAATTGCTCATCATAAACTCCCTTAACATTAATATCCTTAAAATTATTCACATGAGAATTGAAATAGATGTGCAGCTATCAACTTGTGTGCTATCAGTAGGCCTATTTGGTTGTTAAAAATCAAAATGAAAAAATTATGAGTTGTGGTTGTTGAAAAATAATTATGCCATTTAATTGGAAATAATTCTTCCTGTAAAGTATCATTTTTATTGCAGTTCATCTGTATCTGGGCAGGGCTATACATTATGTGAACGTAATTTCTTGCAATCTCATCCTTATTTTTCAATTGAGTTAATTTTTTTCAGCTAATTCAGAGTAATGATCTCAAGACTGCAAACATTGGCCTAGCTTATCTATTAACGACATCGGAAGAACTCATCTGTCCAAGAGAGGATATTAGCAACTCTAGGAGAGAGGAACTGAAGAACCTATTTGTTGCACATTTGCCACAGATATCTTCTTCGTTAATTGGTGAGTTCTAAGCCATAGTTTAATTCTTAATACTGTATAATATTGTGCTAACTTATCTATTTGCGTTGGATGTACAGACTCAAAACATTTTTTTGTCATTTTCATTCAATAAGTCATAGCTTCGCTTCATAGTCTTCAAACCTGGAAAGTAATTTTCAATTTTCCATGAGATGTGTCAAACCACCCTCCAAAATTGTAAATTTTGATATCTTTTTATTTTCCATCTATTCTTCTACATCGTTTGTTTAATCGAACATAGTTAAATTCTTTATTATTTCTTTACAATTGCGACTTGGTTTCCAAGTATTTTAAGCAAAGGATGAATGAATGATGATTAATGATGATGAAGGTTTAAGATGTAGGTTATATGTCTATCCACAATGTCGACTTTCACTATGCTCACAAATTTCAACTCACAAGAATAATAAAACCATGATAAACCAAAATCAAAGAGAATCTTGAATGATCCAATAAACTTGAGACATTTTCGATTTTATTTAATATTTAATTAATTTCGATTTCCAATTAATTATTTTTTTAGGTGTATGCTTTCGTTTAAACTTACATATCTACAGCAACTTAAAACTGAAAATGTGATTATAAGGTTGAGTGGTAGAGATGACTTCCTAGTCCTAACTCCGCCAAATAAAGAATAGTTTCATTCCATACCATTATTCACAAGAGCATGCTCCTTTGAAATAATTTTAATGTCTCAAGATTCTTTAATCATGGAAAGGTCCCACAACATCAATATTCATTCTTAAACTTTCAGTAAGTTAAAGCTAGAATGACTTGTTTATTTTTCTGAGGTGGTGAAGTTTCCACAGTAACCTAATGTCTCTACAACTTAACCTTCACGACGTAGGCTATCACTAGAAAAATAGAAATATTTTTAATGGTGGGGGAACCCTTACTGGTAGGTTTCACCTCGCCAATGTGTACTTGGCCAAATACTGGTCACCCATCCAAGAGCAGGGTGAAGTGTTCGTGACTTGACTTCATGATCACTAAAAAGCCACCTTTTCCGAGGGGTCAATAACCAGTATTATTGGAGACTCGACATTATTCAATGTTTTTTTTTTGTTTTTTCACAGGTCTTTTCAATAGAACCCGAAATGCAACTGATACTAAAGATGTTGTTCTATCCGCTTTGAAAGCTATCTGCCACATATTCTCCTGGTTACCTCTACAAAGTAACTTCCCACGAGAACTTTTGATACATATTTGTGAATTCAGTACCAATGCTGTAAGTAGGCCTAATCACTCAATAAAATAATACTGAATTGAATAAGTTTAATATTATGCAAATAACTTTTTTTTAGTTGTAAGTTAACTTCATGATATTGAGAACTTAGAAATGTGTGCTATTTTGCGTGAGATCTTCTAGGTTCAGGAATAAATAAAGAGGCGTTCTTCCATATATCATATCAGGAATACTAAAATACGTATAATGTACTCTGTACCCGTTTCACGATAACTTAAGACAAGTAAACAAACTTTCCGCTTATATGTGTGTGTACCAGGGATGTGTTATGTGTACCAGTACACTGTGAGAGCACTTTCCAGGAGGCAGGATGCGGGGTTTGGAACCGGTAGAGCAGCTTAATAGCGCTATAGTATTATCGTCACTATTCAATAATAGATTGGTTCAATACAATGTATACAAGTCCACTTCATTTTATAATTCTTTAAATTAATTTCATCAATTAATTGAGTTAATTAATACTTATTATTCATTCTCTAATAATATACACAAGTCTGTACATAAATAAAATGTTATTATTAGTATTAGGCCTATTATTGTAATTATGGTGTTGGAGATTACTAAAGAGTTGGTTCAATTCAATTGAAGTACGTAAGTTGTTATTTTCTGGTTTAGTTCAATTATTATTGGTGAACAATTACTGCTATTAAACAATCTTGATTATTTTCTATTACATATACAAGTATATATAAAAAATCGTGCTGTAATAAGAATGTATGTCAGTGCTATAATAGGAATCTATTTTAATCCTCATGAGTGGATGAAAATTAATAAAACAAGTGAAGTTAGTGAATGAAAAGACTGAATTTCCATTTAGAAAAAATATATATTCAAGTTACATGTTATTGGAATTATTATATTCTCTTATCATTGTTTTGTTAACTGTCGCAGATTCAAATTCTCGTCTCTTGATCAACTCATTTGTGTAACAATTTTTGTTGAACAAATAAAATGAATTCATTATTTATTATATGTGCGTGTACAAATGGGATGGCCTCCTTAACCACGACAACGACAAACCATTACCAATACACAACTTCTATGTATTTATATACTGTACTACTTTGTATTGTATAATACTTAATTCAATTTAGTATATAGAATACAATATACAAGCATTGGCAATGCTTATGTGTGCGTGAGGCCTACTATAGACGGAGCAAGTAGTGACGGCCAGTCGAAACAACTGTAGCCCATCACAGCTCTTGTTGTTCAACTCAAGGAGAAGACAAAGGCTGTGATTGGCTACAGATGTTCGACTGGTCGCGTCTACAGCAGGCTTATGTATCCGCAATTTTTTTATCAGGACTATTACGTATCGTACTTTGTCTCTAGTTTTTGTAAATGAGGTTATTATCCGTGTATTATCTATTATCTCATTAATGATTGTCAATTTGGTTTGGAATGCGTTAATCCAGAAACACATCTTGTAGAATAATTTATTTATTTATTTATTGACTCTTACAAGGCGAAGTTAGGACTCATAGGTACTCTCTTACACTTAACCTTACACTTGTTAAATTCAGTACAAGTACAACAATAAATAAATTTATATAACTTACAGAATAATTTGTAGTCTATTACATTGCTTAAGATCTATAATTTAGAAATAATATAACCAATCAACACAAGCGCACATACACACACACACACACACACACATACATACACACATCTATCCGCTAACTCAAGCCAACTCTGCGCCCTCATTCCTCAGCCACTTCTGAATTGCCACGCCAAACAGGGTACGATTCTCCAACTCAGTAATCTGAGGCGGCAGATGATTCCAATAACGGATGGCAGTTACATGGAATGATTTATTGAAAATTGTTGTGCGATGGTTAAGGACGACCAACAAGCGTGATCCATGCTTGGTAGCTCTACCCCTTTGATCACTCAGAAATATGAACTTACCAGCCAGGTACTCAGGTTTTCTAGATTTCATGATATCAAACAGAAGCATGAGAATATGATATGCTCTCAAGTATCTTAGTCGGTGGATGCCAAGCTGCTCAAAATATGGCGAAATATGATCATCCCTCCTTAGGCTATAAATGTAACGAATGCAATAATTTTGCGCTCTCTACAGTCTCTCAGACAACTCAACAGTCATGTCATTGATAACAACATCACAATAATTGAAATAGGGAAAAATAAGAGTCTTTACTAGCATCACTTTAATATGGAAAGGTAAAAGATCATTGACCTTCTTCAATGAGTGTATACCAGCAAAGACCTTATTACAGGTAAGATTTACGTGCTCTGTCCAGTCGAGGGTTGAATAATAATAGATAAAATGGAATGATAGTTTTTTCATTGAATAACTAACTAGGCCTATTCAATTTCTGAAATAATTAATGTAGAAATATTAGAAGTAAATTATATTTCATATTTATGGAAAAGAATTGGTAAAGAGTTTCTTGAAAGATTCAACAATAGATTGTGTTATTTTTTTAATTCTTCAAAACCTATTACTTTTCCAGGATGTCGGTGACACTGCCCTGGCTACTATTAATGAGCTTTTATACAAAAACTGTGTTCCTGAGTCATTCCTACCCTACCTAGGAAATATAGCGTGCCATTTGAATAGCTTATTTTTTGTACTTACTAAAAACGAAGCTGATGTTTGTAATAAGTGAGTATCTGGCGTTTCAATATTTAAAAAATAATAGTAATGTGGAGTTACATTAACTGCATGAGTGCAAATTCTTCCTTGTAAAGGTATCATTCCCAAAAGACAGCTCGAAAGCGTGATGCGTGCTCGAGCTGGTCTGCTCTAGCCATTACAACTCTATTCACATAACTATATTTTGAATGTTCACTTTGTTTTTAGGGCTACTAATGTATAAAGATTCTAATGTATCTTAAATAATCAAAGTACTCTTTCAAGTCGTTTCCAAGTGACTTAAGTGACCTTTCAAGTGCCCTTAAAAATGGTTCTTTGATTATTTATTGATTTATTATACATTAGTAAGCCTAATAAAGTGAGCATTTATACTCGTAATTTAGTATTGTGAATAGAGTTGTGGTGGCTAGATCAGCGCAGCTAGAGCCAGGCAGCTCGAGATGTCGCTTGGGAATGCCACCTTTAGTTTGTATTCCCAAAAGAAACTTTTTGAAGTATAATTTTACTAAATTTGATTGAATGATGATTACTTTGCATGTTTTAGCTTAGTATTGTACCAGTCATATCGGTGAAATTATTTCAAATTCATTCCCATCATTCTAGATTGTTTGCATATTAGCTTCAGATAATTATTAGCCTACTTCACTTTACTCCACTTTAAAGAATAAAATTAAGATGAGAAATGTCATTTATCTATCATGTGCAAGATAGAAATCATTAAATTGAAACAAAAAACTTAGAAAAGATTTGTAGTTCATTTTCTGTAATATTCAATTTACATTATTCTATGGAATTTGAAATAACAAATTGAAGCTGTGGCTCTATCACTAGGCTAGTCACATTTCCGTGATTTTTGCTTACATTGGTGAGGAGTGTATATTAATAAAAACTAGTTCAAGTTTCTTTTTGGTTGAGAATTCTTCCTTCTCACCATTTCTTCAGACTACAGAATTGGACAATATAGAATTGACAAAATCTAATCTTTAATTTTCGTGACTACCATCCCGAATACATTCTCTTATTTGTGTCTGATGAAAAGAAGTTCTTGATGTTTTATCAATTAATATTATCATTACCAGAAATATTTATGCGATGTGAATTGTAGGATAAATTTGAACTGATATTTTTTAAATTCTATTTTTCAGCAAGGATTACACATCGTCTGTCTATGAAATGGTTCGTCTGCTGATAACAAACCATTGGCACAGACTTGAAGCCAATGAAAATTTTCCACTTTTCGAATTTCTCGGCAATTTTTTCAATTGACCTACCAGAGGAATTTGCTACGGAGCTTGAGGGAATCTTGGATTGGATTGATCGATTATTTACATGATAAGAATCCGGAACATATAGCCAGGTGAGCTCATAATCTGTCTTTTATGTCTTTTATTTAATTTCTAGATTCTATTTTGTATTTTCTATTTTGTACTTGTAAAATATCCAATATGATTTTATTTTGCATATTTAAAGGCGTTTGTCGTCGCATGAAGTAATGATCTACTATCGTAGTCTCTGAAATTTGTGCTGTTAGTGTTTAGCATGAATCATTGATTTGATTGACTGCATGTCGATAACAAGAGAGAAAAGTTGTTGATTTGTTTTTCTTTTTCATTTTTGGAATCGCGTTTATGGGAAATGGATATTTTTAATGTCATGATTGAATGATCTTTCTATTATTAAACTGTTGAATGTATCATCAAATGATATTTTAAATATTATAATGTTGAATTTGTATTACTTACTGCAGCTTCTAATTAATTCATAGTTTTTATTTTTTTAAATTTCTTCTATTATTTTTAACTCGATCCCTAATACTTTACAGGTACGAAGATGTACTGCTGCTTCTTGCGCAAGCCACATTTGAACGAGAGTTTGAAGAGCAAAGGATGTCATTTTTCTCATCTGCCGGCGACGTATTGGGATACGATGATGAAGATTCCTACGAAGATTTATCGCTGGAAGAAAATGACTGGGTATGTATAAACATATAGTAAGAATATATGAGTAAGGATATACTTATATTCTTACTCTATGGTACAGGGTGGTGCAGAGGAAACGGATGTTTTTCGAACTGCTAGTACGCGGCGACGGGAGGAGGTATTTACCTCGAACGAGCGTTGGCAGACGGCTCATACAATGTCATTTCAGTTGCCAAGGTCAATATAGAGCGTACTGCATTGTGTGTTCGATGTGGAGAGTTTTTTAGAAACAATGACTCTGTAGTCACATTGAAACGTCTTTTTCGTCAATATTTTAGAGTTGGACGTCGAGGTGCAGTGCCTGATCGAAATACCGTACTCCGATGGGTTGCAGCATTTAGAAGAAATGGTTCTATGATGAAAAAGTACTAGTGGTTCTGTGATGTAGCGTGACATACCCAGCGCTATAGCATGTTGTCTATACCCTATTCACGATCACTTGAGACGAAATAAAGAAACTTTCTGCATGTACAGGTAGCTATTTTTGTTTGAGCTTGAGGAAGAGCCAAGAACTGTGATTGACTACAGCTGTTCGACTGCGGCCAACCGTCGTATGAAGTAATACCTTCCTTTATCCGCACACACGCGCAAACAATTTGTTCATTTCATCTCATGATCGTGAATAGGGTATAGTCAATCGTCTAGGACTAGTGACAACTGCCGTTCTGACTCGGTCAACATTTACCGGAGTATGAAGTGAACGGGGAAGACCAGTTGGTTTCTTTTTCATCACAGAACCAGTAACTTACTTTTGGATGCCATCTGATATAAGAATTTATTGGAATGTTCATTGAAGTAATATCCTCTTTATCAAATTAATGGTGATATTGTGCATTTTCTTTCTGGTAATTAGAAGTACTCAATTGAGTGAATGAAAAAAGAGTATTGATACTGATTTCCAATTGATTTCCAGATGTGTGCATATTTGTTCTTCAGAGTATAAATCAAAACACATTGTTCAAAATATTGATTTTTAAAAACTTTTATAAAAAGTCATCTATCATGCTTTACAGATTCTCAAAGAAGATCATACTTATCGGTTCAACCTTATCAACAAAATCCTTCTACAAAATATTGAAATAAATGATGTAGAGCGAGTTTCTTATGTAAATGTTTATATTTCAGGGCGAAGAATGCAATTCAGTATGCCGAGAAGATAAAATCAGGTTGGACAATTTCAATCTAATTGCGAAGATTGCTGATTTGATACCGTCGAAAGTTGCCAAAATTGTTGTAAGTACTCACCTATATTTTACTTTGCCCTTTCTAATTCCAGTTTCTCGCAATCCTTCCGGGTGTAATGCCGTGGTAGCCTAACTTACTCAAATAATTTCAAGAAGTCAAATCATCGTCCAAATCAATTATACCCAATGATCGAAGTTAACGTGGTTGAATTCAATTATTCTATTTTCCTCTAACTGGTCGTTAGAATGAAAAGATGCAATAAATAATTTGTTCAAACTTGTAATAAACTGGATTTCATGTTATAGTCCGTCGAAGCAAAGAAGACATCCTGGCAAAATGGGAAAATGACTCCAGCTCGGTCAATATTGGTTCAAGAATTCTAAATTTGGTCTTTAATTGTAGATCAGAATTTGTTACGAATTGTAGGAAACATTTTAATCTTCGAGATTCAATTTTTTTATTTTTTAACCGATATTGACTGAGCTGGAGTCATTTTCCCATCTTGCCAGAATGCCTTCTTTGCTTGGACAGACTCTTGTTTTCTATGAAATGTTTAAATAATGTCTCTTTTTACTTATTTCTTGTGTTTATTTCATATTTATATTACAGCTTTGATTTTTTTACCTCAATATTTTTTTATTTATTGTTCTAGTTGGAAGCCTGGCAACCCGCCGGTCTCTCCCATGCACAACTGATGAGGCCATTCAACGATACCATTCCTGAGCAAATTCCCAAAGACCTACTAAGAGCTCTAATCTACGTTGTAACTTCAACAGGTGCCTTGGGACTGATGTACTATCACTTTGAGTCTGAACAACGACCTGTCATCATTGATTCACTTGTGTCTCTTGCGGAGTTGGTGACTAAAACGATCCTAAACATCGATAGAAATCCTGTTGTCTCTCCGATACTTGATCACTTGTAAGTTCTATATATTTTTTATTATAATGTTTTATCCCTATCCACGCTATGGGATGATAGATAAAACATTTCTATTGAATATTTTTGCAGTATGTCCAAAATTAAAAATATTATTTGGAAATTAAACTTTAAAACTTCAAATAATATTTATATAATGGGGCTATATAAAATAATTGATAAATTAATAATGAAAATCAAATACCCTTTATAAAAAAACTTTAAAATTATTATTCCACATACATGTATCGGGACTCAGCCCGAATAGTAATAATAATAATAATATTTTATTTGCCTTGATAATGGGCTGAGTCCCGAAACATGTATGTGGAATAATAATTTTAAAGTTTTTTTACAAGGGGTATTTGATTTTAATTTAATTTATCAATTAAAAATATCAGTACAGTTTACCAACAAAATCAAAGGCAGTTTCGCCTGTTTCTTATACGTTCCATCAGCTAATGTTGTCTGCAAATGTTTTGAGTAACTGTACCAGACCAGCTGACTAGACTAGACTAGACAAATATACTATTGTCAGCTGTTGCGATACAGTCACTTGTACTATTTGCAGATAATATCAGCTGTTGAAAAATACAAAGAGCAGATGAGAGCGCATTGAATTTCGTTGCGATTTCTTCTGTTCATTATGGTTGAAATCCTATGTTTGAAATTATTAAGAAACTTTTGCTAGGCTTAGCCTAATGGAATAATTGATGCATAAGCAAAGAATTGTTCAATTTTCGACATCCCAAGTCCTTTGTTCATATTAGTAAAGGGTATATTGTGGTAAATTAACCATAATTTAATAGCCATGTTTGATATAAACATAACTTAACCATGTACAATAAAAATATATAAATTTTCACAATTTATTATATTTCTTATAGTCTAGTTATTATTATTGTGGTGGCTCTTTGGAGGAGTGATAAAGCGCCGGTCTGATAACCAGGTGGACCCTGGTTCGAATCCCAAGCGGAGAACAATTTTTGACCACAACACAATCACATAGATACGACCACCCCGTCTTTCGGAGGAGACGATAAGCCGTCGGTCCCGACTACCTAAAAAGTAGTCGTCATCTATCATCCATTTCATTACCCACGCACAAGCCTATGAGCTTATGTGGGCTTCACCCTCATAAACAAACAAACAATTTTAAAATGAGTTACGTTATAATCATGCTATTTGAAGAGTTGAAAAATATGTGTTGGCAACATCCTATTAAGCTTGATAGAAACTACATCAAAAACTTAATTGAAAAATTAACTACCACAGATATCACCTTGACAACCTCTTTATCACCTTCACCTTCACAATCACACAAATATACTAGACTTATAAGATTTTTGCTTTCAAAAGAAGATTCTAATGCCCGGTTTTTCCAAGTACAATCAAACTTGAGGGAGACTTACTCTAACAGTTTACATTTTCTATACTTAGCATACAAAATGGCAGCTGTTTGATGTCAAATTTGAGGGTCCTTCAAGTTTGAGTGTGCTTGGAAAACCCGGCATAAGTGGCTACTACTTATTTTTTACAGAATAGCTTCAACGGCTATTTGCAAGTTTTTGAGAGTCAACTTTTGTGTATTTTATTACAAACCTTTTTCTATTTTTCCAGACATTACCAAATTATGCTCACGCTAAAATCATGGCTGCGCTTGAATAAAGGTGACGAGGGAGTTGAACAGTCGCTGAAGGTGTGCACACCTCTCCTGGTCAACCAAATGCAACAGCCCTGGATGCAGAAAGACGCCGCCGTTCTACTGTTAGGCGTCACATTCCTGCCCCGATCACGTGCCATTCTCACACAAATGGAGCCTCTGTTCTCGCAGCCTCTCACCTTTCTTCCGAGATCTGTGAGTATTCGTGTGATGGAGAATTAATGAAAAAACACACAAGAATTTCAATATATCTTTGAGTATTATATATCACAGAGGTCTGTGAGTATTCATGAGATAGAGAATTAATAAATAATACACAAGAATGTCAATATATATGACTATTTGTTTGAAAAAAATAATTGTTTCGATGTTCTCACGTTATCTTCTGTGATTATTGTACATTGATTATTAAGAATTGATTTTATTTATAATTTAGAATGATATTGTAATGAGGTAATACGTAGTATAATGAAGATAGTATAACCTAAATTGTAGGAATACTATTTTTATGGTCTGTCCGGGCGGGGAGGGCATTCTGGAGCGGTGGGGGATGTCTTCGGCTCGATCAGTGTTGGTTCGGAGACTGTGGGTTCTGTTTAAAAATTATGGCTTTTGGGCCGATATTGGCCGGGCTGAAGTCGTTTTCCCGTCTTGCCGGGGAGTCTTCTTTGCTTGGACGGACTGTATAGTGGAGTGAATATGAAACTGGCAACCAGCTGGTAGGCCTAGGCCCTTCATGAGCTATTGAGCCATTGACAAAAAAACTACGTTATTAGGGCTATTAACAGGGCTATCAATGTATAATAAATCAGTAGATAGTGAAATTCCCTTGAAAATGACTTGGAGAAGGTGAATTTGACTATTTATTGATTTATTATACATTAGTAGCACTAATAACATAGTGAAAATTTATAGCATAGTTATGTGAATAGTGTTGTGATGGCTAGAGCAGTGCAGCTAGAGCCGGACAGCTGCAACAACGCAGCTCGAGCTGTCTGTTGGGAATCGTAGGTTTGCCTAATGCCTAACATTAGGTGTCTCCTGGGTATGCGTTTGGTATCAATTTTCCAGTTGACACCTAGTTCTTATTATTCCGAATGACCCTAATTCATTGAGGAATGATCCATGTTCTCATTTGTGTATTATTCTTGAATAATGAGTTTTGTATTTTCACTCAGATTTGGACGTTGAAACAGCTCTCACTGATGAGATGCCTATTGTTCTGGAATTGGGAAGCCAAGGAAAGTGATACCAGACTAGAGCTGCTCACCCAAGTGATAAAGCAGACGGTGCCTGAAGGAATAGATAGTCTGAAAGATCTCATTTGGATTATGAGGCGATGTCGACCGGTCAATAAAGAATCGAAAGAGCTACTCTGTACCGCAGTCCTGGTGAGTTGAGTGATCCCAAATCCCAATTCATATGTTGATTGAAAAAATTCAAATGAACGTATCATTTCTGACTCCTCTATTAAATAACCTAGTTTTTATTTGGAACCTTTTCACTATCTCTTCTGAGTTTCCTCTTGATAAATTCAATTCGACTGGAGAACTATCGCGTGTGGTTATGCCTTCAGGTTCTCAAAATTTGTGTTTGTTTTATGGATCCAATAGAGATAACAATCAATCAATCAGTATCAAATCAATAACACATGATATTTAGGCATAATAAAAAAAGGACAATAATACAAAACGAATATCATACACGTAGAGTGGAGTTTTTAATCACACGTTATAGGTTTTCAGTCAAGTTGAGTTGAAGTCATAAAGCTTTACTTGATCAAAGCTTTACTGTGACCATTGTAATAATAAATAGAATATTTCTTGGAAGGGATGATAATTTACTAGTTCTCCAGATACTCTATACTCTGACTGATTATAGTATAATTATATATGATTATAGTCTATGTAACCTGTTCTACTAAGTTGGCCTGTTACTGTATTTGAGTTGTTTTCTCTTTTTCCATTGATTCTGTAAGTGTTAATAATCTGTTATTTTTTTCTCTCTCTTCCAGCCCGTTTTGGAGAAATGCATCCACGATTTTCCTTCAATGCTAAACAACGAACCTGAAAAATCAATAATGATTTTGAAACTGTATATTGAAGCATTCAAATCATTCCAAGAGTTCCTGGGCAGTCAGTTCTTCTTTGAATCAGTGTCGATATTCATCACAGCATTCCAAAGGTAATTTACATCTACGCTATTGAATTCCACCAATCATGTTCATTCCAATCCGAATATATTGTTTAAATGAAATGAATTGAATTATTATAAAGTTATAAATTCTATTTTCATCTAATATTCACTAAAAAGTAGACCTATGTTAGCTAGAATTTTCATTTATCATTTTGAATAATCTTTATAAGCATTTTTTTCTCATAACACCCTAGTCTTGTTGGAGGATAATAATCTCGGTACAAAATTGCAGTACAAAACATAATGAAGAAGATCATTCTATATAGTATTTTCAAAAATGGTAAATACTGTATCAGCCAAAATAAACAGTACTGAAATAGTACTTGAACAGTAATGGTACATAAACAGTTTTAGTACTGTTTATTTTGATTGATGCTGTATGTAAGTTTCATTTGGTATCATTAAAATAAGCGTATCTCATAATTTGACATTATTTTTAACGTTTTAAAAATCGCCAGATTCACTTCCCCACCAGTTATATTTCTTTATCAAAAGCATTATACTGTTGTATCAATCTCAATTATGTATATCTGAAATCAATAGGCCTATGTTAGGTTGTTTCGTCTGTCTCTAGTACTTGATGTAACCTACTAGCAGCTGATGTAAAGCATCTATTGTGTCTTTTCATTTGAAAAACATCTAAAGTCCGCGAAAAATTACTATCCACATGAACATAGGTGAACCGATTTTTTTCTTTCACAGTGCGTAGCATCAACAGAGTAATGTGAAGAGAGTAATGTGAAGAGGGGAGAGAAGTGCGCACTACCTAGTTCACATGGGTAGTGGAGAGATGATTAAAAGACAGAGCATCTAGGAGCTTTCTAAGAGAGAGCCATGTCGATAGTAATATCTCGCAGACTTTAGGCATATCCTAATAACCGCTGTAATTGACAACCTTGTTATTCGACAATATTCAACTGTTGAAGCCGACGAAACCGCCCAACGTTAAGGCTTTAGCTATACTACTAACGTCTAATGATATTGTTATTTTTTAAAACAATAATGAAGAATATGATTATTAATTTAAATCCATATGAGTGAATGAAAATAAGTGAAAACTGATATAACAAAGTGAAGTTAGTGGAAGTAAAGACTAAATTCCAGTTAGAAGAAATATATATTTAAGTTACATTTTTTTGGACTCATTGTAACAGCTGTAACTTTCGTAATAATGATGGTTTTGAATTTCAGTATCAACTTGAACGAGAATTCGAATGGCTTTGAAGAGCTATTAAGGCTATTGACGATTATTGTGGAGCAGCCCTCTAATTGTTACAAACTATTTGTGCCCAGCTGTTTGGAACTATGTCTTGATCACATCTACCCCCACATTGCACTTGTTTCTAGTCCGCAGATCAAGCCAGCGTTCTTCAATCTTTTCAAAAGGTAAAGCTGTTGTATTCATCATGTCTAATATTATATTGAGAATTTTTCAACAACTTCCTTTTAACGTGAACATCAATATTGAACAATTTCACTGATAAAACTTACCTAGTTTATAGACTGTATCAGGATCTGTCGATTATCCCATAGCCCCCTTTAATAAAAGGCTCAGGCCTAATAAAATGACAACAATCGTAGGTACATCGTAGGTAATCGTAGGTAATCGTAGGTTGCATTGTAGGTACAAACTACTCATATGATAGCATTGAGTACAGTTACAAATCATGCATGTTGAGTTTTATTTTCTCTCTTTAAGCATATTTTTCATAAAATATGATCATGGAATTTCTCTTATAGAATTCCTCTAGTGTTTTCTCTACTAGATTATGATAGAAACTAGCTACAAGCTACAAGGTTGAAAATAAAATTTTAGACAAGTATGTCTGTAGACAGCTATGATTTTTTAACAATTAAAATGTAGAACGCACACAAGAAGTGCATACATTGAAACAGCTGATTTAGAAATGATTTAAACGCTTTCAAATGGACCGATTCCTACTCAACATAGTTGCCACTTTCAAGGTCATGGCCTTCTATTGAAGAGGGCTATGATATTACAGATAGCTACTAATAGATGTACTCAACTAACAAATTGGCGGGTGAGTCAGCTGATCAGTATAACTCTTTTTTGTTCTCTATCTCCCTTTTTTCCAAAGGGTTTTCAAAAAAGCCAACTTTATCCGAGCATGTTTTCTATTGCAGTATCCTTACGCACCGATGGAACTACTTCTACTCAGGGAGTTTGATGGGCTCTGAATCAGTATTAGAGCAAGAAGAACGATTCCGTCAGATCATGATGGCATTCGGCCAATCTCTCACTCAGACTGATATCACCGTCTTCAAACAAAACTTGCAAACGCTTGAAATGCTGAATCAGAAATGGAAATTGTATCACAAGGTAAGCCATAAGCTTCTGTAGATCAACAATTATAGATAGGGTGACCTAATGGTTATAGATATAAATAATATTATTCAGCTCTTTTCAAATTTTAATTAGACTCCAAGACCCCCCCCCACCGTTTCTGACACTACGATTTTTGGACGTCAAGTCTTTGCCGTTCTTATAAATTTAACTAGATTGTCTCTACACACATCTTATGTTCGTTAATTTTCATTCAATCTAGTAAAATTTATATGGACGACAAAAAATTGAGCGTCCAAAAATCCTGGTATGTGAAAGGGTGGTAAATAGCAACTCTAAACAATCGCAGTATTAACCAAATATGAATTGACCCATGATTAAATTGAACTATCGTTGCATTTATTAGGCCAGTATCACACGATGATAAGTTAGTTGAGTTATATGAAGTATTTCTATTATCAAATATTTTGTGATCAAATAGTCCAGTGCCCATGTAATAAGTTTTTGTATAAGTACACGGTAATATTTCTATTATCATAGTCAATCCTATAAAAAGAGATGAGAATATGATTTCGTATTTTCATCTCTTTCTATATGATCAACTATGATAATAGAGCTATCATCGTGTAATACCGGCCTAAGAGAATATACTGTATTCTAATATATTTGATAATAGATGACATAGAACTATTACGGTGTAATATCGATTTCACAATGACAGTGTTTCATTTGAGTCAGTTGATGGTTTAAACTAAAATTATAGTCGGACTGCCTTTGATATTATAGACCAATGTGTTTAATTCAATATTATAGATCAACTGATTGTATTATTTTGTTGTGTATTGGCCACTCGGTGAGGGTGGTTACTTATTTATTGTGAAATTAAGTCACAAACACTATGGACTGTTCTTGGATGGGGGGCCAGCAATTGACCAAATACATGTTGGCAATGTGGAACCATAGAGGAATTATTAAATCTTCAAGATGATAATATCTTATATTATTCCTCTATGGTGAAACCTACCCGTAAAGGGTCTCCACCCCAATAAAAGCCATTAACTATAGCCATATTTTTTTGTAAACTAATTAAATCTCTCATAAACAATACTTTTCACAGTTTACTTTTTCGTTTCAGGATATCTTCAGACTGGAGTTCCTTGCCAAATTTCTAACTGTGCTGCTGAATAGTCTTGTGGAGAAATCGCACGCACTGCTCAGTGAAGAAATAGCTACTGCCGTTTTCAACATGGCGGCCGTAGATTTTTCCACTTTCTTCAATAACTTCATTCCACACTTCTTGTCTGAAACTGTAGGAATTGATTCTCATCAAAGAGATTCCCTCTACAGGAATACAAAGCAAGATACTGTAAGTTATACATTTATTGTCCCAATCATTGAGACGTAATTCTAGTTATTTTTTCTGTCCTGGCAGGATAATAATTATTAATTCAATGACTTTATTATTGAACTTACTTACATTTATCCTTGACTTTATTGTTAAGTTTTCTAATAATTCACATTTTAGTAGGAGTGAAAATGATCATTGCGTCCTAATATTTAATATTAATACATATTTTTTGTCTTGAATTTATTTCTTTAGCAGTACAAACTTTATCAACGGGTTGTTTAATTTTGTCTCAAATCAATTTTTTAAAAACTTCAATTTCGAAATTAATGTGAGACTATTTTTTGTTTAAAGTGAAAATTATTTTCCAATAGAAACAAAAATGAAGAAATCATCAAATAATTAGAAGCATAAATTACAATGAAGCTTAGCAAAATAAATTGATGCCACCATTGAGTTGAAATTCTCGGATATAAATGAGTGGAATCTGTTAGTAATACTTTTATAAAATCCTTATTACGGTATTTTGTTTTTTGAAGTTATTTTCAGAAGTTTGTTTCTCATCAGTTACTTTGTATAGCAGACGCCAAAATGTTGGTCGGTTTCGTCTGTCTCTTGTACGTGATATAACCTACTAATAGCTGATGTATAGTATCTATTTTTTCTTCCGATTTCAAAAATATCATCTATGCATAGCTAAATGACAACTCTAATTAGCAACATCAGCTGTTGGAGCGCACAAGGAGCTGACCAAACCACCTAACGTTTTGGCGCCAGCTATAACCAATCTTTTTCAACCCTATAAGGCTGTAATATCGTATTTTCTCGCTGATTGATTGATTCGTTTGAAGTTCGATGTATTAACAATTTAATTTTTTTCAGGATTTGCCGTCTTTCAGTCAGAATATACAAAGATTAGTCAATGACGTCCGTTGCTATAGAGTGTGTAATGGAACCTCTACACCAGCTAGTGTTGGATAAGCCTCTGTAAATGTCTGAGTATCATCTGTGATAATTATTTTAAGACTTCAAAAACTGTAAAATTAATGTATATTGAAATTACTAGAACACTGCCTTCAATAAGGTGAATTTAAACAATTGTTTTCTATCGACTTTTGATACAGAGTTTCCTAATTTTTAGTTTCTTTTTGAGAAGATTGTGTTATTATTATTTTCAATTTTCATTATCCGTATAGCATTTAAACATATATTTTTAGCTTCCTTCAGTAGAAAATCATTTTTAAATCAACAACGATGCTGTCAGTAAATATGAAATCGTTTTTAAAATGATTAGCCTATATTAAGGATTTTTAAGTGTATTATCCAAGTCACACTCAGCTCACACTTGAATATTGATGTTGTAAACTGACTATTTCTGTTTTCTTCAATTATTGTTGAAAGTAATCAATTTCTTGTTCTAAGTTGTGTAAACTGGATATTACTTTTTTATAATATTTTAGTTCTGCATAAATAGTTGATGCAACTTTTAACCATTAGTTCTCTTAAACTTGGATTGTATGCATCGTATTATTCTGTAATTTGAGTAATTCCGCTTCTGAATAAACTACAATTTAGTTTGTTGAAAACAATTTTGTGAAGTTGTTGAAGGACTGATCCTTTTATGAGATTCTTCCATTATATTGGAAGATGATTTTTATAATCTACTAATAATTGATCCATGTTGATCAATGCTCTGTAATAATACGAGTAATGTATTAGTATGTTCCCTAATTCTTAGTATTTAGCACTAGATAATTCTTATTCGAAATAAACATGAGTGTTCTATATGAATAGCAATTTTTTATCCCGCCGATTAAACTTATTTATAATGCAGTAATATTGTCTTCTCTTGATAATCTTTATATTTTTATCCATTCCATTGTATGAAACTATGAACAAAATATCGTTACATTGTGTCATATATTTCAACGAGTAATGTTTCATCAAATTAATAACAAACTTTGAAATGTTGTTTAAACTATTCCTACAGTAACTAGGTTACTGATATTAACCTATGATATTAATGTGGAAACTTTCGAACAACATAATTTGTCTCTTCATCCTGAATGAAATAAAAATAAATGGTAGTTGAAATAACTGAATAATGATCACGTTCTTCTATAAAACTTATTTTTTCTCCGTGAAAAAGATTAATGTCTCACTTTTGAAATAATCTACATTTGTTTCTTCATTCGAATTTGCTATTGTTTATTTCTCAAACTAGTTTACTGTAATAATTATTGAATTGGTTTTTTCAACAGAGGAAAAACTATTGAATGTTTTCATATCATGTCATCCAAATTCTGTATTTTGTGTTGAACTATCTTTAAAAGTTGTAATGAATGTTCTTCAAGGTGTTACATTTACCCGATTAATAAACTCGAACACTATCCATAGCAGTAAGGTTATTCATAAATTATAAATTCTACTCATTCATTCATTCATTATGTACTAGTCTCTCTCATTATGTTCGATAATTTGTTTTTTATTTCCATTTATCGTCTTCTAATTTTTTTTATTTTGATTTTTTTGTATTTATTTATATGACCGTATTAACCACCCACTAGCTACTAGCATCATAGTTAGGCTTTGCAGTTTAGGTTTAGTAATATTAAATATTGTACTACATTCTATGAGGACGAGTTTGTACTATCCCAAATAATTTGCTTTCTACTCTTATATTTTTCCCATCATAAATCATAATCATTCATGATCTATTTTGTATTTCATACCGTATAATTGAGAAAATTAATCTTTTCTTACTCATTATTTGTTTATTGAAACTACTTGAATCATATCAGTGATGATACATAAGGTATATTTATGTTAAATGTTCTTTAAAGTCAATAAAACCAGTTTATTATCAATTTGAAGTTATTGATCAGCAACCCACATATTTGTAGCTAGATTTTTAATCGGTCATTAAAATCTATTATGAATAGTACTCGTACCTATCTTATAACTCAATGTTTCTCTCCAGAGATCACTAGCGGATCCAGGGGGGGCACAGGGGCACGTGCAACCCCCCCCCTCCCCCATACGGATGGAACATACACTAGATAGAATGGACTAAATTGAATTATACTGTACATATAAATTCAAATTAAAAGTTTTAAAACTCCTACGAATATACTTTTTAGAGTAAAAAAACAAAAAATTTTCGGGGCAAGCCCCGGACCCTACTTTCAGCGTGTATCAAGTAGCCTGAGGCCGGTCGTATGCTGGGACGCACGTGACGCAGCCCACGCGAAGTAGCCAATCACAGCTCATATTGATGACAAGAAAAGAGCTATGATTGGCTAGTTGGCCTAATAGTAATAGGTGACGGCAAAACGTTAGCCGGTTTTGTCTGCTTGTACGCTCCAACTGATGCTGTCGATTATAGAGTGTTGTCATTTAGCTAGGCCTGGATGGTCTATTTGAAATTAAAAGAGACAATTGATGCTTTAGTAGTAGGCTACATCAACGAGGAAAGTGTCTAAAATTTTGGCAACAGCTATAGTAGCAATATTATACTGAAACCTCAACATCCAAAATAAGAGTTTCTCTTCAACTCTGAATTGGTTTATTCAATATAATTTTGTAAAAAGTAACACAGTTTTCACATTTGGGGGGGGAGCACCAAAATATCTCAGGAACTATGCGGCTCAGCGCTCAGGGCAAAATGTGTCAACATTACAAAAATTTTAAAATAGTGGTCCTATGCAAAATTTTGCTAAATTGAATGGTTCTCAAGTTACAAAAGGGAAGAGATGAACGTAACTTATACATTTTTAGGCCAATCTTCGAGATATTTCGTAAACCTAATTACCTACACATCTTAGCCCCCCTCCTCAAAAACATAATTTCAATAAAATGTAGCATTTCACAAAATTTTCATTTGAACAATTTATAGTTTAGGGGTTGTATACGACATTTTTGTATTGGGGAGAAACTTTAACTCTTGAAAATAAGGCTAGGACCTAGGCCATTTGAAGACAATTGCACCATACTAGGTAGTATTCCCAAGCTGCAGCAAGAGATGCGCGGCTCGAGCTGCCTGGCTCTTAAAGGTACGATTCCCAAGCAGCAGCTCGAGGCCCCGCGGCTCTAAATTCGCTTCTGGAGCTGCCCAGCTCTAGCTGCGCTGCTCTAGCCATCACAACTCTATTCTCAACTATATTATAGGTGTACTCTGCTATTAGGGCTACTAATGTATACTAAATCAATAAATAGATACTTAAAAATGACTCAAAAATGATGATTTTCACTATTTATTGATTTAGTATAAGCCATAGTAGCCATTAGTAGCCATAATAACAAAGTGAGCATTTATAATATAGCTATATGAATAGAGTTGTGATGGCTGGAGCTACGCAGCTCCAGAAGCGAATTTAGAGCCGCGGGGCTTGAGCTGCTGCTTGGGAATCGTATTTTCATGAGCCGCGCAGTTAGAGCAGGGCGCGCAGCTGGAACTGCTGCTTGGGAATGCTACCTAGGTTGACGTTGAATAAAATTACCTGGATGGCTTTCTTGCTGTTCTAAATGCATTTGAGACTATCTTTTTTAACAGAAATCTCCGGGGGGAAAACACCCGTCCCCTTTTTGCCATAGCGTAAGAAGTAAAAATATCAAGTAGCCTACTAGATAAGAATACATGTTACAATGAGAAAAGAAAGTAATGTACCGGTACCAAAAATTTCATGAGTTAGGTAAGCCACTTTCAGCATTTTTCCATATTAATCCAGCCTATTAATGAGTAATTCTTGTTTCTTGATCTTTTGTAAAAATTGAATTGAAGGGCTAAAAACTGTTTTCATATAATTTAGGGGGAAATTTAATCTGCTTGATGAATCATGTAATAATACGCATTTTTCAAATCAGATAGAGTGAATTTTGTGGAATTTTCATCATGGTTTCTGTAATTAATAAAATACTCTTTTTCAAATTCCTAGATTGAAAAACCTCTCCTATTATTTAGTGATACTTCCTGATATTATCCTATTGTAGGGGGGGGGGTGATTAGGTATGAAGAGAGGATTGTCAAAAAATGGAAGAGGGGGTGCAAACTTGTGATAATTTCGCCTTACTAGCCTTTGATAACTTCATAACCCCCCCAGAAGTAAATCCTGGATCCGCCCCTGCCAGAGATATAAATTTATTTAGTAAATTAATAAAATAAGTTATAGTTTATTTCTAAATATGGAAACAACGTTCCTATTATATATTATGGGTCGTTGTTTTCATATTTGGAAATAAACTATAATCTATATCTATAAAAGCGAAATGGCACTGATTGACTGATTCATTATTCATTCATCACCAGAACTAGAAATCCCCTGAACCGAATGTGTTCAAATTTGGCAGGCATGTCCAGTTGGACGTTCAGACGCGCGCTGCGAAAGGATTTTTGAAACTTCATAAGGATACGCCAAATATTTGAGTTTTTCAGCGTTTTCTTATTTTTTTCGAGAACCAATAGGTAGAAAATGTTGATATTTGGTGGGCAGGTTCAGATAAGGTCTAGAAATGACATGTTAAAATATTATTAAAATCCGTTCAAGAGAACGCCAGTAATCACTTTTCAAAATTGTAAATGTATTGCGGGTTGCATCTTCGCCTTGATACGACCAATCCCTACTGTAAATTTGCA
>CM029555.1:10074702-10095354 GCA_017141385.1 Sogatella furcifera | reverse complement strand
ACAGATTCGGAGCTCTGGTAGTAGGTCTGAAGGTAATTAATTGTGAAAGTAAAATGGAAGAAAATAAACATCTTGAAGTGAAATTTCAATTGGTTGAAATTAATGAGAAAAATAACACTCATGGAGAGTAAAATGGAGAAAATAAGTCAGCTTTGACAAATTTGGAGAGTAAAATAGAAGAAAATAAAACATCATTGGAGTGTAAATTTGAATCTTTGAAGAAACACTTTGAGGGAAACTTAGACAAAGAAAATTTTGGAAGATAAATTTGAAACAAAACTTAAAAGCATAGGATTTGATAGAAGATTAAAATCTGCAATTAAACTTTGTCCTGGATAAGGCAGCCTTGAAAGTGGATGATAATGCTTATCAAATTGAAAGGAACTCAGTAAATGATGCAATGGTGACTATTCCTGCAAATTACTGGTGGACTACCAACATTTGATGGAAAGCACTCCATGGGAAGATTCTTAAAATGTAGATGTGTATGAACGAGATATGGATGGAACACGACATGGCATAATTGTCCTATCATAGGGCAGATGCCTGTCAGTACCAAGACAATCCCAAATGTCTGACCGAGCCAACATGGTGAACTGTTGAACGCGCCTGAAATAAGTTTCCAGGAGTTATCAACTAGAGTTCAGAATTGAGAGCAAATCCAGAACCAATGATCCTTCAGCACTTGAACTGACATGGTTCCTGGTGAGGATTGCCTGCCAGCATCAGGATGGTAAACATGAGTTGAGTGGCAGTTGATGATTCCTGGATCGCTCTTCGAGCAGAAACCTGTAGTCTGTTAAACTAGTCCGTCCTCAAGTTCAGTGAGCATTCCAAAGGGTCCTTGGAATTTGAAGCTGTGACACAAATCAGTGAGTAGCCATGACATGTTGTCAGTCTCATGAAGATGCCATGGGGTTGGTGGGGGAAAATTTGCAAGGTTTTGGAAAAATTGAGACTGCAAAGCAGTGAAAAGGTGTTGGGGCTGTAGAGCGTTCATCTCCAACCATTCCATGCCCAAAGAGTCAATGTCTGACAAGAAGCTGTAATCTCAAACGGGTTGATGAAAGGGCTACCATCAGCAGATTGCAAGTTCTCCTGGTTCTGGAGCAGTATTTCCAATGTTGTCAAAACGACAAGACTCCTTACATGAACATCGGCTAAGTAACTGCTTGATTTGGAAGGATAGACTTGCTGAAGTAATAGTAGCGGGATGTATTTATTCCCACCATCATAATGCCAGAATGGCCAGTATGATCAATGATGCAAATAAAGTTGAGCAAGGCTACATACTTGGCATAGGGCCTCTTCAGGAAGGCATGTTGTCAGATGACATACCAAGCTCTACCGAAATCTTGACATCCTCTTCAGTTTGGCATGACCCTTGCATTTCCAGGGTCTATGCATCAAAAGCCTTCACCAGAGACTCATTGAGAACTGTTGAAGCTTCAGGATCTTCTGAGAATGATTTGCATTCTTTTCTATCAAGCAACATCTTACTGCAATTAGATCATTTTCTAATTGATTTCCCATGTGACTAGAGTTAACATGGGTGAATACAGTGCTATTTGCCAGCAGGTTTCCTCACAGAAGCCAGTCAGCAGGTGTTTCAAATCAGGACCTCCCTGTCCTCAGCATCATCTCTCCCAGTAGCAGCTAAACAATGTCCTTTAGGAACTGTCCTTTCCGTAGTTCTGAGAGGAGCCTGGTCACAGGGTTTCTAGGGAGAACATCAGATTCCCTGAGATTTTCTCCAGCTCGGTGATGATTGAAGTCATATCTTGCAGGTGCTGAATCTGGCACTTGTCCTTCAGAGATTTGAATCAGAAGCTACATCAGATGTAATGATCAGGAAAGGAATGACGCATACTTGGTATGGTTGTGCTGATTGACTTCATACCGCAACAGTTTTGTGAACAGTAGTTGCTGCCTACAGGTTTTGAATGGACTGACAAGGAAGACCCATTCCTCTCCATCTTGCACTGGAGAGACTCCACCAATAGCTGATCCTGACTCATATTCCAGGATGAATGCCGATATATTAGGATGATGAATAGTGTCATTGAGACCTCCTTCAGTGTGTAAATCCTGTGGCAGTCTTATCCCAGATGAAGGTGCGTTTCTCTGTCAATTCTGATATGCCTTGGTATTCCCTGAGAATTCATCACAGATAGCCGAATTGCACAGTGAACTCTGGATTAGATTCTGAAGTCCTAGGGCAAGCCAATGTAAGAGCTTTCTTGGAGGATCCAGACTCCTTGTCAGAACCCGTCGGTAATTCACTTTGCTTTTGAACAGGTGATTTTGGGGATTCAGTCTGCAGTTTGCCTGGTTAGCCTCTGAAATTCTTCAGGATCTTCATGTGATTTTGAAAGACTGCCAGCAAATAACGTATCCAGGTGACAAACTGTTCAAAGAGCCTCAAACCTGGACATTGTTCCAAGATGTCCAGGCTGAGATTACACATTACCAACAGGCCATCACAGTAAACTGCCAGAGTCCTTCATTGAATGCTGTCTTCTCTTTGCTTTGTCTTCCAGTCCAACTGCCAGTATCCACTTTCAACCAGAGTTGAAATTCACTTGAACTTCCAGGCATGTGTGCATCAATAAGGGGTAGAGGGAACTGTCCTCTGTGGTATCATTCAGAAGACGTATCCAGGAAACTGAGATGTCCATCCTTCTTCTTCCAAGGCACACATGGGATGCCAAGGTATTTGATGTTCAAGATTCTTCAACCTCCATTTCCTAGATGATTTTTCTGCTTCTTGTTAGCAAATGGAGTTCGGTTGCTATGGGTTTGCATCTCCTGTGATCTATTTGTGTTGACAATGTTGTCCTTCCTTCGTTCCTCTCCAATGTCAAAGATACTTGGAGGAGGTTATTAAATCCTTCACATCTTTTTCTGGTCCTGGTTCAAGTCCTGACAAGATCCTCTACAAAGTTCGTAGTTTCTCAGGAAGTTCTTCTTTAACTGTGTTGATTGTACTTGATGGACCACTGCTGTTAAGGTGAACAATGTCCCAGCACACTGCCCCTTTTAAAGGGACTCCATAGCTATTCACATTCATCAAGGAAGGAACACTGAGGGTGAAACAAAGTTCTGCCACTAGAACAATGTCCAAGCTCTCTTCAAGAACTACTGGTTCCAATATTGCATTCATTCCTTCAGTAATGTCTTTTGTTGTCCTTGCTTGGGTCACAATCTGGCTCCTTGCTGGTATGGTGATGTCCTCTAATAGCCGCACCTGCGCTGTACAGTCTTCTGTAGGTAGTAGCACAACTTCTTCTTCACCAATGTCACTGTATTCTTCTTTCTAGTTTCAGTCCATGTTCACGTAGGAAATCCAAACCTAGTATGATGTCTTCACTAACTTTTGCCACTAACACTGATGTCTGAACCTTGATTTACCAATATCAAAAGTGGCAATCATCTCCCGTAGACACTGACAGCCTCCCTGTAGCAGTTCTCAACCTCCAGGTTGTGCGGATATGCCTGTTGATCAGTCACTGTGCTATAGTTTATTATTGTCATAGTGGCTCCAGTGTCAATTAGTAGTCTTTGAGTTGATCCATTGACTTTTCCATGTATGTAGAGACTTTTTGGTTATCTGACAACATTGCAACAACTGCTCCTGAACCTGGGGCCTTCTGCTACAGGTTGATGGTAGCCCCTTTTCATCAACCCTTTTAGTTTTCCTGCTTCTTGTCAGACATTGACTTCTTGGGCATTTGTTTCGAGATGACCTCTCTCCACAGCCCCAACACCTTATCTCCTTTCTTTCAGTCTTCAATTTTTCCAAAATCCTCTTCATTATTTCTCCACCAACTCCTCATGGCTATCTCTCCCTGATACTGAACGAACACGTGCATGGCTCCTCACTGATTGTGTCACAGCTTCAAATTCCAAGGCCTGAGTTAATGCTCACTGAGTGTTTGAGGACGAGCCAGTTTAACAGCTCGTTGGTTTCTGGCTCACAGACCATCCAGGAATCTATCAACTGCCATACTCTCCTTCATTTCATCATCCCCTGATGCTGGGTAGGCAATCCTCACCAAGCGTAGCTATGTCAGCTTCAAATTCCTGAAGCGACTCATTTGGCTTCTGGATTCTGTTCCTCAATTCTGAACGGTGTAGTTGATACATGTGTCGGTGGCCAAATCTCATTTCCATGCGCTTTAACAGTTCACCAATGTTGGTCTGTCAGACTTTGGAATTGTCTGAAGTACTGACAGTGCATCTCCTGAAGTGATAGGCACAAATTATCAGCCTTTGCTTCTGGTGTCCATCCATATCTGTCGGCATACACATCTAACAAGGTACGGTAATCTTCCATGGAGTCTTTCCATCAAATGTTGGTAGTCCACCATGATAATTTGGCATGGTAATAGGCACATTGCATTATTTACTGAAGTATCCTTCAATTTGATAAGCATTATCATCCACTTTCAAGGCTGCTCTTGTCCCACTAGTGTCATTATTTTGCAGCTCTTTAATCTTCTTATCAAATTTATCCTCATGCTTTAAGTTTTGTTTCAAATTTATCTTCCAAAATTTTACTATTCTCTTGTAGTTTCCTCAAATGTTTCTTTCAAGTTCAAATTTACCTCCAATGATTTTTATTTTCTTCTTATTTTCTTCCAATTTGTCAAAGTATTTTTTCATTCTTTCCAATTAATTTACTCTCCAATGATGTTTTATTTTCTTCTATTTTACTTCCAACCATATTGAAATTCTACTCTCAATGATGTTTTATTTCTTCCATTTTACTTTCAACCAATTGCAAATTTACTCTCCAATGTACTCACCAGAGCTCCCGAATCTGTTTCAAACAAAAAGGTATCTGGGTCCTGACCTGCCAGCAGTGCTTCCCGAGTCTATCTTGTAAGATAGATTTTACCCCATTTGTTTCCAGTTCTCGCTCTCAAGCTCTTGCTTCAGTTGTTTACTTTAAACTGTGAGCTTCACACCTTTCCTGCCATTTCAGTTCACTTCCACAAATATTACACAGTTCACAATTATGTACAGAAGACTAACGTTCACTCTGAGAATAAAGTTCAACACAAAGATGTTCACAAATCACCCTTGAAGATCACAGTTCACTCACTTGAAGATAAAGTTTCATACACAAAGATAAAGTTCACACACAAAAATAATGGTTCAATCAATTGAAAATAATAGTTCACTTTGCAAAGGTATAGTTCATAAAATTGCCTCAATCAATAGCTACATCCAACTTCTGACACCAATTGTTACGGGTTTCCACTATAATAAAAGACTTGAGGCAATTTATACTGATTAACTTTATTAATTACACTACTATAACACACTAGAAAAAGATAAACTATAACGGAACAGAAGATAGCACAAGAGTTTATAACGTTTCACAATACAAATTCTACTAAGATTAACACTGCACTGAATTAAGAAATGAGAACAGTCTTTATCACGTTACACTAGAAGAAATAAGAACTGACAGAATGAATATAACTATAGAGTGTCTATATACAAGTCTGTCGTCTATCACACAATACGGCTGACACAATCTTTGAACACTTGAATAGGAACTGACTTGTAAACCCAAACATTCTGAATATATAGGCTTCTAAGAATAAACAAGAGAATGCTAGAAGGTTCTGGCATATCACTTCGAGAACGTTCTGATGAGTCTTTTGTTTACACAACAATGCGCTTGTTTGTTGACACAAAGCCTCCCCATCCCCACCTTGTCCATCCTTGTCGTCCTACTTCTCAAGGTCATCAGACACTGTTGAATTTCCATACAATATAGTACACTAGTTTATATCTGGTAACAAAAAATCTAATAGTTTGTTAACTCAATTCATATGTCTTACATTAATCTCAAAGTGGTTTTCCCTAGTGAACTTTGGACTGAAACTAGAGAAGAAGAAAGAATACAGTGACCATTGGTGAAGAAGAAGTTGTGCTACTACCTATGGAAGACTGTACAGCGCAGGTATGGCTATTAGAGGACATCACCATACCAGCAAGGAGCCAGATTGTGACCCAAGCAAGGATAACAAAAGATATTACTGAAGGAATGAATGCAATATTGGAACCAGTAGTTCTTGAAGAGGAGCTTGGACATGGTGTTCTAGTGGCCAGAACTTTGTTTCTCACCAGCTCAGTGTTCCCTGTCCGCTTGATGAATGTGAATATCTATGGAGTCACCTTGAAAAGGGGCAGTGTGCTGGGACATTGTTCACCTGTAACAGCAGTGGTCCATCAAGTACAATCAACACAGTCAAAGAAGAAGAAACTTCCTGAGAAACTACAGAACTTTATAGAGGAATCTTGTCAGGACTTGAACCAGGACCAGAAAAAGGATGTGAAGGATTTAATAACCTCCTACCAAGATATCTTTGACATTGGAGAAGGAACAAAAGAAAGGACCAACATTGTCCAACACACAATAGACACAGGAGATGCCAAACCCATTTGCCAGAACCCCCAAAGACTTCCATTTGCTAAACAAGAAGAAGCCAGAAAAATCATCAAGGAGATGGAGAGTGAAGGAATCATTGAATCATCAAATAGCCCTTGGACATCACCAGTGGTGCTTGTGAAGAAGAAGGATGACACACTTTGGTTTTGCGTAGACTACGTCTTCTGAATGATGTCACCAAGAAGGACAGTTACCCTCTACCCCGTATTGATGACACACTGGATAGCCTGGAAGGTTGCAAGCTGTTTTCAAATCTGGATTTGAAAAGTGGATACTGGCAAGTTGGACTGGAAGACAAAGCAAAGGAGAAGACAGCATTTTCAATTGGGGAAGGACTCTGGCAGTTTACTGTGATGCCTTTTGGTTTGTGTAATGCTCCAGCCACTTTTGAAAGACTAATGGAAAGTGTGTTGAGGGGACTCTCATGGGAAACATGTTTGGTTTACCTGGATGACATTATTGTTTTGGGCAAGTCTTTCCAAAATCACATGAAGAACCTGAAGGAAGTATTTTAGAGGCTGAGGCAGGCAAATTTGAAACTGAATCCTAAGAAGTGCAACCTGTTCAAAAGACAAGTGAATTACCTGGGACATGTAGTTTCTGACAAGGGAGTGTCCATGGATCCTGAGAAAGTATCAGCTATTACAAACTGGCCTGTGCCTAAGGACAAATCGGAAGTACAAAGTTTTCTTGGCCTTTGTGCATATTATCGGCGATTTGTGATGGGTTTCTCTGGGATAGCCAAGCCACTAACAAATTTGACAGAGGAGAGGCGCACCTTCATCTGGGATAAAGACTGTCAGCAGGCATTTGAAACACTAAGGAGGTGCTCAGCCAAGCACCTATTCTGGTTTATCCCAAATCAGAAGGCAAGTTCATCCTGGATACTGATGCCAGCAACACAGCTATTGGTGGAGTACTCTTACAGGAACAAGATGGAGAGGAGAAGGTTATTGGATACTTTAGCAAAGTCCTGTCAAAACCTGAGTGCAACTACTGTGTCACAAGGAGAGAACTGTTGGCGGTTATGAAGTCAATCAGCCACTTCCATAAGTACCTGTATGGACGTCACTTCCTATTACAAACTGATCATGCATCCCTGACATGGCTTCTATGATTCAAATCTCCAGAGGGACAAGTTGCCAGATGGATTCAACACCTGCAAGAATATGACTTCAAATCAATCCACTGAGCTGGAAAAAGTCATCAGAATGCTGATGCTCTCTCTAGAAGACCCTGTGACCAGGACTGCAAGCACGGCTCACGCCAGGAAGGGAAGGAAGCAGTTGCTAACAGGATAACTGTAGCTATAGACTACTGGGGAGGAGATGAAATGCTGAAGGACCAGGAAGAGGATCCTGATTTGAAACACCTGTGGGCTTGGAAGCGTTCTACTGAAGGAAAACCTAGCTGGCAGGAAGTGGCACCATTGTCACCACATGTTAAGACCCTCTGGGCACAATGGGAGTCAATTGTGGAAGATGGGGGAATCTTGAAGAGGATGGTGGAGAATGCTGCTGGTGATCAGAAAAGATTGCAAATCATTGTACCAAGGAAAAGAGTTCCTGAAGCATTAAAACAGCTACATGATGGAGTCTCTGGTGGGCATTTTGGAGTGCATAAGACCCTGGAAAAGGTACAAGAGCAGTTCTACTGGCCAAATTCAAAAGAGGATGTCAAGAACTGGTGCTGGAATTGTGCAGTACATGCATCTGCCAATGGCCCTATGCCTAGAAAGAGAGCCCCTATGCAGAAATACAATGTAGGTGCTCCATTTGAACGCATAGCCACTGACATAGCTGGGCCATTCCCAATTACTGATGGTGGGAATAAATACATCCTGGTTGCTATGGATTAATTCAGCAAATGGGTAGAAGCCTATGCCTCGCCAAATCAAGAGGCAGTTACTGTAGCTGATGTATTGGTGAAGGAGTTCTTCAGTTGTTTTGGCATACCATTGGAGTTACATTCAGACCAAGGAAGAAACTTTGAATCTGCTGTATTTTCTTGGATGTGTGAAGTGTTGGGAATCAACAAGACTAGGACAACACCACTGCACCCCCAATCAGATGGAATGGTTCAGCGAATGAACAGGACTATGGGAAAATACCTATCAAAGGTGGTATCTGGACATCAATGGGACTGGGACCAACACCTGCATTTCTTCCTGATGGCATACCAAAGCACAGTCAATGAGACTACAAGGATGACTCCAGCAAGAATAGTGTTTGGGCGAGATGTGCGACTACCCTGTGACTTGGAGTGTGGATGCAAACCTGGGGAGGACTTGGAACCAGAAGACTACACCAGCAAGCTCCGGAAGCAGATGGATGAGATTCATGCAACCGTCCGCACAAACATCCAGGTCACCAGTGAGATGATGAAGCAGCGCTATGACATTAAGGCCAACCATGGAGGATACCAGGCTGGTGACATAGTATGGTTGTACAATCCTCAACAACGTTGTGGATACTCTCCCAAGTTGCAAACCTCCTGGGATGGACCTTACAAAGTGGTCACAAGGATCAACAATGTGGTCTACAGGATGAAGAAACTAAGAGGTACTCTACCCATTGTTCACTTCAACCGACTGGCGCCTTATCATGGAGACAATGCTGCAAGGGGAGTTCAAGAAGTCAAGGCTCTTCATCCTGCCATCTCTGATTTTGAAGGATTCATGGCCAACCTAGGGGTGTCACTGGAAGAAGGAAATGTTGCCATCAGTCACCAGGACTTATTCACCCTACCAAAGAGCTATGCCTTGGCACATTGCATTGCTAGGAATGTGGGAGCTTCAAGAGGAATTGCTACAGTATTCAGGACAAAGTTTGGAAGATTGGATGAATTGAATCTCCAAAATCCGGCTGTGGGGAAAGCACTTCATCTTAAGGATCAGAACCAACATCTGTTCTATTTGGTGACAAAAGACCAACCCCAGCAGGAGTCAACATATTAGGCTTTGTGGCAAAGTCTGATGCATCTACAAACTCACCTTCAATTCCTAGGAGTGAAGCAGCTTGGAATCCGAAGACTGGGCTGTGGCTATGACGGATTGGACTGGAAGATTGTGAGACCAATGATTGGAAGGATTTTCAAGGACACTGGAATCAATGCCACCTGTTGTGTCTTCAACCCATGGGCGGTTACACAAGTTGATCCATTGGTGCCGGCTACTACTGTTTGCACTTCCAGGATGGATCTGGACTGTTCTGGGACAGAACAGTTTTAAGGAGGGGGCAGTGTTATGGAATTTGACAGTGTCTGATGGCCTTGAGACTGTGAGATGCCAAGTGATGGGCAGGTGGAGGGATGGGAGGCTTTGTGTCAACAAGTGGTTGCATTGTTTTGTAAATAAACAACTGTCTGGAAGCCTCTGGACGTAATTATGGGCCTGCCAGCATTTACTAGAACTCTCTATTCATTTCTGGCACTCTCTAGCAAGTTCATATCCCTTTTATAAAGAGACAGGAATGTTTGCAGAGGGTCAGTCTGACTTGAGCATTGAATCTAATTGTGTCAGTTATACTGTGTGACAGACCAGCCATTGTATAGACACTCTATAGTTATATTCATATTTCTTCTTAGTGTAGCTTAAAGACTGTTCTCATTTCTTATTCAGTGCAGTGTTAATTTTTAGTGAAATTTGTATTGTGGAACGTTTTAAACTCTTGTGCTATCTTCTGATCTGTTATAGTTTATCTTTTTCTAGTGTGTTATGGTAGTGTAATTAATAAAGTTAATCAGTATAAATTGCCTCAAGTCTTTTATTATAGTGGAAACCCGTAACAGTATGAAGTTTTACTTTGACATAACCTTGTTTTGGACTTTTATACAGTAGAAAGTCCAGTAGTTATAATTTGTAATTCGTAGTAGAAGCTTGGTCCCTTGAAATGATATTGCATAATTCATAGCTTTGATAATTCGTAATATTCTCTAATTTGTAGTAATGTTTTGGTCCCATGAACTATGAATTATCGGAGTTCTACTGTATATAAATTGGTTGAGGAAAAGTTTTGGGCAATATGCCTGTTGTACTCACCTTCTGTATCTATTTATTGTATAAATGATTTGAATATTACCTAGGTCATTAGTGAATTGAGTTTCCCAAGTTTTCTTCTGAACAGGCAACTTTACAGGGAGTCTCACAAAGATTGTAACAGCCGTCGACCATAGGTTCTGCATACAATTCCGAATAAAAAATGTTCTTCTATCACCTCCGTTTTTGAGATTTTTATCTTGGTTTTTGTTTTTCCACCAATCTAAGTCCTCTTTTATTCATATATATTTCCACGGACTGTGACTGTGAATTATTGTAACCTTTCAAAGTACATTGATTCGGATGATCGCTACTATGAAATCCTTATTATCATAATCATAAAAACTCCAATGCTCCAATGTAGGCAACTTGGAAACTTCCTATGTGTCACTGTTCGTAGAAAATAGAAGGATTCTTATGGAGGACTGAGAAACAGCTCTTCAGAGCGTTATTTTCATCGTGATAAGTAGCCTGAATGAATAAATGTATTCATTCACAGAATACAAAATACAAATAAATCGAAAAGAGAATGATGAAATTTAGAAACTGGAATTGTACAATCAAGTTATAAAATTCACTTCATATCATAAAAAACTAGAACAATTATTACCAAGTAGTTATTATCAAAGTTACAGTTATGTCTCAAGTAAGTCTTGTCTCAAGTCTGAGAAGTAATTTTTCTGTTTCCCAAAACTCCCAAAAAAGATTGTTATTTTATGATGTTGTGTATCCATTTTTTCCACTTTTAAATTTAAAACATAATAAAAATCACTTTTATATGTAAATAAACGTATGGAAATAAAGAAGTGTTACTAGTTTCAACCTGTTGTGGTGGTCATCTTCAGACTGAACAGTGAACTCTGTTCAAGGTTATGCTGTGGAAGGTGGTTTGAGGAAAGGGTGGGGATCGTGGGGTGGGGGTGTAGGTGTTAGTAGGGCGGGAATTTTGAATTTTGGTGAATTTTGTCAAATATGGCGTGGGATGAGAAGTTCAATTTATGTTATTTTATGATTAAACTGAATTTTGTTTCAAGTAACATATATTTTCATCAACAGTCCTACAAAAGCTGACTTCATTAGAGCCAAGCATCAGCAGCTGGCTTTTGTTGTGAAGAGTAACGATGAGGACGATGATCTCAACCAGCAGTTACATTCGATTGTGAGAACGGCCATCTTGGAAACAAGTATGCGACTATTGGCGCAAGGTGCTGATCCCAACTACTACCATCCGGTCAGATTTATTCCATTTTTTCTGTATTGTAGTTCCTAGGTTTATTATTGAATTTATTACATTTATATCGCAACATTCCATTTCAAATTTCAACTATAGTCTGGTCAAGTAAAAAATACATTTCTTTAAGGCTGAACGCGCACTGCTACGACTCAGACCAGACCAAGACTCAGACCAGACCAACTTGCAGCCAGAGAAACATAGAATTACACGTGATCAAATGGAGATCACATGAAGTAACGCGCACTAGTCAGACCAAGACCAGACCAAACGCAAGACCAGAGTCAGACCACAGCTGTATACTTTCAATGTTAAAGGCACACTAGCGCGGCCAACATTCCAAATTTGGAACCAAATCTCTACGGCCAGAGAAAACATTGGAAGATAGGAGAATTGCGTTTCAGGCCAGACCACAAATTTTTTTCTGGTCTGGCAAGACCAATCATCAGACCAGCTGGTGTACATTCATTTTCAAATTTGTGTTGCTTTTCACGAAACGGAATAGTCATCTTTTGTATCATTTCATTTTTTTCTCATTTCTCTCAAAATGTCTTTTGAAATATTTGATGCTGAACGGCTAATTTATGAAATCAAAGAGATAAGAAGGAAAGATGAAAAAATATAGAAGACCGCATTAAAATGTAGAAAATTATAGAATTAGAGGAAAAGTGAAAAAAAACTCTTTCTAATAAGAAATAGATAAGAAAGTGGACTAAAATTCCATTTTATTCATCTATCCATTGATAATACAATACAAATTATTATTAATATAACTAGGATAGAAAAAATAGGCGAAGTCTGTACTATTTCTTGATATCTATAAATTCATTATGTATATTAACTTCTATTCCAGGGCCGGACTCGGACTCCTAAAAGGGCGATGCCTTCCACTTATGAAAGGGCGCATCCTTGAGGGGGTTGGTTGATCAGGGAGGGGGTTAGTCTCAGCCCATAAAATCGAGGGGTTCGGGAGTCGTCTTTAGATAAAAATTAAATTTTGACCTTGAATGTTTTGTTGATGGTGAACTTTATTGATGTTTGAAAGCTTGAAAATGGAATTTCTTTGTCATTTTTCATTGAAGAAAATTATTGAACATCACAATTAATTTCTCATCATACAGGAATTCAATTATGAAAAGCCTTTTTGGCTTCTTTGACAATAGAGAAAAATAGCAAGTGAAAGTAGGAGCAATTTTTGTTCATGTGATTCAGTACGTTACGAAAATGGTAAAAAAGGAATTTTGATTGATAAAGGGGGGAAATAAGATGAATGTGGATTGAATATGTAGTACTAGGCCTATACACTCCTTGTAGTATGACCTCTTTTGGGAGGTTGGCTGTCGTTTCCTCCTCAGGAGAAATAGTAATTATTGTTGCATTACACTCTAACTGATTAACTGCATTTTATTTAGAGGTTTTCTGCGCCTTCTCTTGGTTGTGAAGACTAGCTTATGGTTGAGAGGATCACCGTGCTGACCACACGTTACCTCTATCCTAGTTGATGATTATTCGCTTGCTGTGTGGTCTGTTTGGGAGGAGATGGCATTCTTTCGGGGTGGGGGAATGTCTTTCGGCTTGGTCAGTGTTGGTTGGGGGCCTGTGGGTTCTGTTTTAGAATTTATGGCTTTTGAGCAGGTATTGGCTGGGCTGGAGTCGTTTTCCCGTCTTGCTGGGGTGTCTTCTTTGCTTGGACTGACTTGCAACCAGCTCGTAGGCCTAGGCCCTTCTTGGGCTGTTGAGCCATTGACAAACAAACTGTAGTATACACTGCTTTTATTTCTTGAAAAATTCCAAACAACTCATCCCAATTTTCATTGTTTCTATTAGTTTATAATAAAGCTTACCATTGAATGTCCTATTTTTCAAAATTCGAAATTGAACTTCAATACATTGAGCTGAATACTCTAAATTTTTGATAGGTTTAAAAATAATTTTACTGGAAATTTTCAAGTTTCAATTCATTATCAAATTACTTCGCTTTTTTATTACAGTATAATTTTTTCATTAGCCTACACTTTTTTCATACAATCACTTTTTAAAGTAATTGGAAATTCAAATGAGAAAATAAGAACATTGAATTCTATAGATTCTTCAATACTTGATCAATGATCAACAAAGTGATATCATGAAATGTCTAATTGATGAAATTAATTATCATTTGAATAATACTGGTGATGCTATCGTCACACGAGGGCGCAAGGGGCGTACGAAGGGCGAAGGGGTGCACCGGCTCACTGGCTGCTGTTGGCCAGTCCGTGCCTGTTTTATTCGTTCACGTTAATCTATGCATGAGATCCATTTGTTCTTATCAGTATTCATTCTACAAGATCTATTTTTCTTCTAAGAAAAGAACAGGTGAAATCAGATTGAACACTTAATAGACGAAAAAGAGAAAATGTTAATAAATTATAGAAATTCTCTACAATACTGACACCAATTTAGGTTCACATCAATTCTAGGAATGCTTTTTCAAATCCTTTTGATAATACGCCCGTAATCAGGTTTTCAAAAGTTTAAGATGCATCGCGGATTGCATATTTTGATCCTTAGTCAATTATCTATTTTATTAATTACCTATTGAATATCTAAATTTATCTATTCACAATTTGCGGAATGGCACTCATTCATGGCATGTTCAGTTGGACTTTAAAAGCACTTTCAGAACAGCTTTTTGAAATTCCGCTGGGATACGCCCAATATTTAGGGTTCCTTAGTTTTCTTTGCTTTTTCGATAACCAATTGGGAGAAAATGTAAAAATTTATTAGACAGGTTCAGATTGAATTTAGAATTGTTTGTTGAAAATTTTGAAATCAAAAGATCCTGTTAAGTTATGAGTATACAAACCGAGTCAGTTTTAATTGGAATTTGCAGGCGAGCGAAGCGATCCTATCTGTCCTATTGACACTCCTGATATTACCAGGGGTCCAGGTGGATAGGCGAGCGAACGATGCGGTACAGTGTTATACGAACTATTGGTTAGTTAGTTAATTAATAATAACTATACTAACATACATACTATATATAATATAGAGTAACTATACGAACATATTGTAAGTGTGTACAATAGAATTAAATGCGTTTTGAATTCTGTGATAATAGTTATTCTTAATTACGACTCTATTATGTAATCAAGATTATTTTCAACACCAGCCAGGCTTTTGATCAATCATGTAAATTCAGTAGTAAAATGTTATAAACATCAACCTTTTTTGTACCGGTAATGGATGTATCAAATTTTAAACAATAGGTTATAATCACTGGCTGCTCGTGCCCACGAAAAAGGTGAAGTACTGTATAGTGAAAGATAAGGGCACTTCACCTGTTCCGAGTGTACGAGCCGTCAGTGGATATAATTATTTTAAATAAGGTTCATTCGGAGAAGCTCGCTTTAATAATATACAGTAGTAAGCCGATCATCCGAGCGCCGATTAACCAAATTGTCAATTATCCGAATCGGTCTTAAAAGCATAGTAATAAATCAAAAACCAGCGTTTACGACGTGATCGTAACATTTCTTACTTTTTTTTTTTAATTGTATTTACTGTACCGTAGTTTAGTACAGTGGTATGTGTTTTGCTTTCCATATTAATTTAACATCACTACACTGTACTTTTCAAATGTAATAAAGTTTAACACATTATTTTTCTTTAATACAGTACAATTACATGTCCAATTATCCAAATTTTTGCTTATCTGAATTGATCCCGGTCCCAATTAGTTTGTATAATCGGCGTTCCACTGTAATAAAGATGTAGTTAAAATTCAAACAATTTTTTTACCATCCTTTTGGTACGGTAGCTATTTCCGAAATTCAGAGACAGGTCCTATGATCTCGTGGTTATAACCATAACCATCTATCATTTCTTCATTGAAAAATGATAGATGGTTATTATGATATAACAGTGATCAATCTCAGAATTCCATTATTTAAATTACCCGTGAATGATTGATACAAATTTAAAACGAAGTTGGCGCTATCTCTTTGCTAATGATGGAACTGCTTGAACATGCAATGATTTTAATCATATGTTTTCTATCATGATCTTGGTCTGGTCTGAGTCTGGTCTGAGCTTGGTCTGACTGCATCAGACCAGTGCTGTGGTCTGGTCTGAGTCTTGGTCTGGTCTGAGTCGTACCAGTGCGCGTTAGGCCTAAAATGGCCGATTGAAGCGAGAGTGTGAATAACTATGCATGCAAAGATCTGAAAATTTTAGTGTAAAATCACGAAAATATCGCTGAAAATATCGCTGATGAGATAGATGTTAAGAGTGGGACTATCTTCATATTTTTACTGCTGGCAGCATTGAACAGTTGCCATTTTGAAGGAATATCTTCTTTCCTCGACAAGGCTATATCATTCGTTTAGATCAGGGTTCTCCAACCTGCGGCCCGCGGGCCACATCCGGCCCGCAGATGGATTTTGTCTGGCCCGCAGGGAGTTATTGCCACAGATTTTTCAAAATATATATTTATACAAATTTTTGACAACAACTATGAGTTCAGTACTCTTCTCTTAATAGCCATTCCATCTCTCAAATTGTAAAATTTGATGTCCGCAAACATTATGACGCAAAACATAAGAGACATTTTCAAAATTAAGTTTGGTCAATCTAAATACAGATCTTCCTTGTCAGATGAAAATTTGAAATCAATTTCAATGATCGGAACCACAAAGTTTGATCCTAAATGGGCGGACATTTCAAGTGAAAAACTACCGTAATGCAATCTTCTCACTAGAAATAAGTATTATCTTTTAGCATGGTAACTTTTTATAAATTCCTGTATTGTCAAGTAGTCTTACTATTGAAAAAAGTTATTATTGGGCCTATCTTGTTTAACTTGCTAAATTCATGCATTGTCAAGTTTTTTTCTCGTAGGCCTATAACATTTTTACACTCAATAAATTGGAATTTGTATTAAAATGAAATGAATTGGTTTGTTTCTTCCTGTGTTTTAATAAAACCTACTTGAAACTCCTTTCACATAAAACATATTATTTTAATGGAAATATAATAATTTTACAGCATCCCCCAACCCCCTCTCGTGAGTGTCCTCACAAGTAAAACTCCACGTAACTTACATCCTTGTTATTGGTCCTCTAAGCCCCCCAAGAATTAACAATGTGGTACTTGGATGAAAAAGGTTGATGACCCCTGGTAGATCATTCCATTTATCAATTCTATCACAAAAATCAGATCTAGATAGATTTTTTTATTTTTCTGTGGTAGTTTCTTACTTAATCAGATTAATCAGATTACGTACAATGGTGCGACCAAGACCTCCTATAAGATGCAATAGAAACTAGGAGTTGTATACAATGACGCATACTGGTCAGTTGATTTTCGATTTATGTTGCTCCATACAACTCTGTGTTTCTATTGCATCCCATTGGTCTTAGTAGCACTAGTGTGCGTTCATTCTCATTTAGTTTCCATTATCTCTTATGTACTCCCTAAACTTATAATATAACTTATTCCATCACATAAATATTCATGATCTGGGAGAAGAAGAACAGGGTCAGTCTTTGACGAAACATGTTTGTGATAAAATAATATTTTTCAATGTTTTTAAAAAGGGTATTTGATTTATATTTTTATCTATCAATGTTATAGGTTATTTTTTGAGTAGTTGTGAAAGTGATATTGTGGCAGTGAAAAGACAAGATATTGTGAAACAACAGATTTATAAGAAAATCAAGATACCTTTTTCTTCTGCTACACTATTATCAAATTCTTGTAAACTTTATCATAGGTTACTCCTATAAGATTGTTGCATATCATGACTTCACCATTTGTGCATTCTTCTGCTAAATTATTATTGTTATTTGTGTTTAGGAAAAAGGTAGCCGCCCCCTACACGTGGCAGCCAGGGAGGGCCAAATATCGCAAGTTGAGCTTCTGATCGTTTGTGGAGCTGATCCCAGTGCTCTTGACAAACAGGGAAATACGCCTGAAACATGTGCAAGGTAACAATTACTCAATTATAATTTTAACAAACTTGGAAAAATTAGGTACGAGCGTACGAGGCGTATTTTTATTAAGTACCGTTCTTAATTACGCCACCGCAGCGCTGCTATTGCCATTTAGCGCATGCGTATTGTGTAGCTACATCTGTTGAGAAGCCACAAGGGACCATCCAATCGAGTGTACATCTGCGTGATATTTAAAATGCCTCCTTCAAAAAATGTCCGACTCTATAAGCGTTCTGTAATACTGTTTCACTGGATTCAAGGCTACAAATCGAATTAAACTCATTGCTAAAACAGTGGATTGTATGGTAGACATTCTGAGTGATGAAATGTTCCGAAAATGCGAGATGGTCTTTAAACATGGCATCAACAACATTCATGATGAGGACGAAGTGAACATCAGTAATGAGTGAAAGGCTCCCATTTTGTTCCTCGTAATTAATGACAAAGATTCGACTTATGCGCTCTTTAATGAGTAAGTGAGGAATATTAACTAATATTGGACTTCATTTTATGTTTACAATGACAAAGTTACCAAAAGTTTTAATAATGTTACAACTATATTTATATTCATCTATTTATTAGACATTATCATAGTCTATTGTAAGTAGGTTACAGTAGTTTACTTTAAGGTTAGCTCTGATCTCCACACTACAGCTACCAGTTGACCATTGCTATATTTATCTTGAGGTATGCACAAGGTTTCAGGTAGGTCAGTGGTAACATTTTATAGTATTTAACATAACATATGTTACAGTAAATGTTGATGTGTAATAACTTTCGGTTCTACATTTTTTAATTAATTTTTCTATTTTAATGAAAGTTTGGAACTATTCTGTGTTTTTCGGATCAACCTTCAAAATTTTCTAATTATCACCTTCGGATCATTTCTTTGAGTGAGAAAGCTTCGGCTGAAACAGAAATTTGGCCTTACAACCTAAAATTTTGGACTGTATTTTAATGAAAACTGTGTTGGAAATACCAAGGTTATTGCCAATGTGAGTTTGTCATAATATAAATAAATAAAATTCATAATTGAAACAAAAATTCCAACTCTTATTTCCGATATAAATTAGCAAACAAGAATAAAACTCTTAGCGTTACCTATCTAGTACACTTTTTGTACACTGCGCGCGCTACCCGATTTTCTTCAGCCGCTTTTTAGCATTAAAAATGAAATTATCTTGAAGTCATGTTGAGTTATGTTTCGTTGTTATCTTTTATTATAAATCAGTGGTTTGACAATAACTTGTCTTCTCATTTAATATTTTCAATAGATATTTTGGCAATAAAATTATAAGAATCTTGTTTCTTTGGTTCTATTTTGCTCTGAAATTTTTCTAGTTAGGCAATTCAAAATTTTTAAAGTTTTTTGAACATTTTTATTTTGTGTTTTTGATCAGATATTAATTGTAAACAGCGAATTTTTATCAAAATTTCCAAAGTGAAAAGTGTTTTTCGAAGTGAAAATTGTTGTACCGGTATTTTAAAGTTTTATCATCTTTCATTCACCATGTAAACATCATTATTCACCCACTCATCATCACCTTTGCTTAAAATACTCGCTATCAAGTCGTCATTGTAAAAATGAATGAATGAATGAATCTGTATATTTTTGATGTGTTGTTAGACTGAGCGGCCATCGCGACGTGAGCCAAAGACTGATGGAGTGCCTATACGAGGTGCCCGATCGCCTCACCTACTTCCTGTGTCGACGGAGGCCCGACCACGGCACCTCCTCCTCCACCTCCTCCTCCCCCTTCGCCTCCTCCACACAGCACTTCATTGTGCCCGAGCCGGCCGACTGTATCGATTGTCCGCAGCCCACCAAAGAAGCTAGGATCAAGCTCCAACAGGTCAGTTGTCAATCAATCGAATTTTATTGACGTTATTGGACCAAAGTACTGGGGATGTGTGTAGATATGTATTATGGGTTTGGATAGAACTGTACCTTCTTATAAATTCTTCTCACCTTTGTATTCCATTTATTGAATAAATGGTTATTATTATATTTCATATGAATTCACACATCTTGTTTGCCCAGTTCTGTTCAATCTAGTAGTAGTTCTGTTCTATAAGGAGGCCCAAAAAATTGAACATTCATAACTTGTGGTTACCAGAAGATACCAAAGGTAGCCTACAGTTTGAATATATTCAATTATTCATATATTCAATTTCAATCCTTCCTCATTTTGAATTTTCCAGATTCCCATTTCCAACTACAAATGAGAACACAGTTCTCAGGTTAAATCTTTATTATTTCATCTTTTATTTACAAACCGTTACAGTCTTATAAAATATGTAAAGATCTTCTTGCTAAAATATTTTTTGTTAAAATTAAAATCATATCTACAATTTTGAATTAGAAAGATTTCTGTATTTAGATGATGCTGTCTCAGTGGTGTCAATGTGTACTTATTTTATTTTTTTCAGCTTACCAATCCTTTATTTGAAGACTTGGCAATGGACGTGTATGATGAAGTAGATAGGAGAGAAACTGAAACATGTGAGTAATATTATTCAGCTATTATTCAATACCAGTAAATAATTGGTATTGAATTATAGCTACCTTAAATAAGACCATGGCCTTAGAAGTGGACACTTTGTAGGGTAGGACTGCTGGTCCATTTGAAAGAATTGAAATAATTTTCAAATCACTCGTTTCTTCAACGGATGCGATACCGTGTGGGTTCTCAAATTTGACTTAGCTTTAGCTTTCTTATCTTAGCTTTCCCTAGACATAATTATTATCCTTTCTCTGCCAATTACTATCACTATATCATAACCCAGTACAGAAAACTGGATAAGGTAAAGGAAAGTAACTAAAAAAAGTTTCATGATCATATTCCCTGAAAATCATGCTCAAAAGAGAGAAAAACTTATTCAACATGCATGATTTGTAACTTTTTTCAATGCTTTCATATGGGTAGACAGTAAACGGTTCGACGTT
>CM029555.1:9954066-10074202 GCA_017141385.1 Sogatella furcifera | reverse complement strand
TTTTCTTGGTTTTTTTTTTGCCAATTCCAAAAATTGCACAGGCGAAGTATTATTTGGCTAAATTTTCCCAAAAGCAAAAAGCCCCTTTATATAAAAATTTTTAAAAAATTTTTAAACTTGAGGATATTATTCAGTAATCTTTTTCATGAAAAGCCTACATCCAGGACACCTGAAAAACATTTCTTACAATCTAAAACTACACGTGCTCTATCCCAATCTATGCCAATAGGCCTCTCATTTTTAGAATGTTGATAAAATAAATTTCCCAATGAATTAATTTTATTTAAAGTTAAATGTTTGAGTTCTATCCATTTTATTTCCCCTTTATCACCCTTACAAAATATTTCAATATTATTTTTGTTTCCATCTACAAATTTTAATTCATGATTCAATTAAAGTACCAGATTTATTACAATTTCAAATGAATACATAAAAATATGCATACAGAACTTCTTGAGTTTTTCATGACACAAAAAATTCACCAAAAACATTTTCTAAGAGTTAGTTTCTTATTTTTGTTTTCATATAGCCTTAATATGCTTCCCGAGATTTTCAAGTTTGTAACTATTGGTTTTAATTTTCTTCTTTTATTATTTCATTTCTTTTATTATTTAAATTTATTATTTTTATTTAGTGGCCTATAGTTTAGAGTAGAAATATATGCAGAAACTCCTGCAGAGTTTGTCTAATCATATCTACCCAGTTTTTCATGAAGAATCCTATTCATTCGAAACTTCAAGTAATACTTGAAAAAAACTATATAAAAAGAAAATAGCAAATAAGTTTTTATAATATTATAAAAATACTATTACTATGCAAATACATCATCAATGCCAATAATAACATATTCAGAGTACAAACATCAATGATTCAATAAATACCCAATATACCCCAGGTATTTATAAATTTTGGAGTATTTACCCAGTTTTTGAATACCGAATTATTTTACATCACTACATATGGTTATGGTGAATAAAATAGTTTGCAAATTTCAAATTTTTATTCATATAACTTTCTTAAACATTATTCTATGATTAAGTTATTATCTTTTTATTTCACCCTATTATTTTAAAGGAATTACTGTGATCAGCATTTTTGGCTTTGACAGGGTACAGTAGCCCTGAGAAGAAATGCTCTATATCTACAGCTATGGTGAGGCACTTGTCTCTCCATGGCACGACATCTCGTCTCTCCTCTATGCTCGGTAGTTTATAGGGCTTAAGTTAGTTATTAATGTAAGTTAACCGTTTTTGTTTTGTTAGTATAAATTCAAGACGATCAGTTTTGGCTTAAAAGCCTGTTGTTTTTTGAAGTAAAATGACTGAATAGAGATGAAACATGAATATATTTCTAGCTCTAAGCTTATAATATGTATCATCATTGTCACTGAAGCTCCACTAAAGTCGTTAATAAGTTGGGTTACTGAGTAAATATGAACACAAAAATTGGCAAGCAGCATGAGATAAGTAGGGTACATTCACAGGGTAGGCAATTGAAATTTCACGTTGATACAAGATAAAAGAGCTGAGCTATTGATGTCATTGTAGTGCTATATGAATCATCTTTGAACTCTCGCATTCAAGTCATTAATAAGTTGGGCTGTAATGCTGATATTGAAACGAAAATTGACAAGAAGCATAAGATGTGTACTATTGATAGTGTAAAAAAAGTTAACCTTATTACAATTTAAGGGAGCTGGGTTATCTTTCCAGCTCTATATGAATCATTGTCACTGAGTATTCCACTAAAATCGTTAATAAGTTGTAATGGGAATGTCAACACGAAAATTGGCAAGAAGCAAGCACCATTTAGTCTATTGAAATTTCCTCACCGCTTCAACCTTCAATTTGTTTGGGAAGTTTTTCCTTGGAAAAAATTTCAAAACCCAATATTCTTATGACCAAATCCTTTTTTATTCAAACTTATCTCTACTCACTCTACGACTTTATAAATGAAATCAAGCAACTGACCCTGGTGTTACATTTGACTTCCCACATAATCTATTTCTTTTAGTTTGTCATAAACAAGGCTTGTGATGGAAACTATTCTAATTGAAAGAAATCTATTCATTTCATATTGATGTTTTTCAGATGGTTCACACACTGAATAATGGAGGAATCAACAGCATGTGGGAAGCTTTGCTTAATAGGAGTCAAAAATTATCAAGAGAAAAGCCGCAACCAAAAGATCCTGTTCAATGAGTAGATTCTTATTATCATTATAATGCTCTGAGTTTTCTTTCCTGGTTTCCTCGAATCAAGAACTGTAAGAGAGTACAATTCTCTTCTGAATAGGTTACAGAAGAAGTAATAATTCTCTATCAGAGCTACCTTGATGCCTGATAGAAAATTATTACTTCTCTATAACCTATTCAGAAAGAGAATTGTAATTTCTTACAGTTCTTGATCGAGGAACCAGGAAAGAAAACTCAGAGCATTATAATGATAATAAGAATCTACTCAACAGGAACAGGATTTTGGTTGTTGACTTCTTCTTGATAATTTTTGACTCATTAAGCAAAGCTTCCCACACATGCTGTTGATTCCTCCATTATTCAGTGTGTGAACCATCTGAAAAACATCAATATGAAATGAATAGATTTCAATTAGAATAGTTTCCATCACAAGCCTTGTTTATGACAAACTAAAAGAAATAGATTATGTGGAAGAATAAATTTACCCAGGTCAGTTGCTTGATTTCATTTATAAAGTCGTAGAGTGAGAGAGATAAGCCATAGAATAAAAAAGGATTTGGCAGAAATATTGGGCTCTTGAAATTTTTTCCAAGGAAAACTTCCCAAACAAATTGAAGGTTGAAGCGGTGAGGAAATTTCAATAGACTGTAAATGGTGTAGCTTCTTGCCAATTTCGTGTCGTGTTAAACATTCCCATTACAACTTATTAACGATTTACAGTGGAATCACTCAGATTTTGAGCAATGATTCATATAGAGCTGGAAAGATAACCCAGCTCCCTTAAATTGTAATAAGGTTAACTTTTTTTACACTATCAATAGTACACATCTTATGCTTCTTGTCAATTTTCGTTTCAATATCAGCATTACAGCCCAACTTATTAATGACTTGAATGCGAGAGTTCAAAGATGATTCATATAGCACTACAATGACATCAATAGCTCAGCTCTTTTATCTTGTATCAACGTGAAATTTCAATTGCCTACCCTGTGAATGTACCCTACTTATCTCATGCTGCTTGCCAATTTTTGTGTTCATATTTACTCAGTAACCCAACTTATTAACGACTTTAGTGGAGCTTCAGTGACAATGATGATACATATTATAAGCTTAGAGCTAGAAATATATTCATGTTTCATCTCTATTCAGTCATTTTACTTCAAAAAACAACAGGCTTTTAAGCCAAAACTGATCGTCTTGAATTTATACTAACAAAACAAAAACGGTTAACTTACATTAATAACTAACTTAAGCCCTATAAACTACCGAGCATAGAGGAGAGACGAGATGTCAAAGCATGTGAGAGACAAGTGCCTCACCATAGCCAGATATAGAGCATTTCTTTTTCCTCAGGGCTACTGTACTTGTCAAAGTTTTCAAAAAATGTTGATCACAGTACCCTTTTAAAATAATAGGGTGAAATAAAAAAGATAATAACTTAATCATAGAATAATGTTTATGAAAGTTATATGAATAAAAATTTGAAATTTGCAAACTATTTTATCTACCATAACCATATGTAGTGATGTAAAATACCCGGGTATTCAAAACTCGGGGTAAATACCCAAAATTCATAAATACCTGGGTATATTGGGTATTTATTGAATCATTGATGTTTGTACCCCTGAATATGTTATTATTGGCATTGATGATGTATTTGCATAGTAATAGTATTTTTATAATATTATAAAAACTTATTTGCTATTTTCTTTATATAGTTTTTTTCAAGTATTACTTGAAGTTTCGAATGAATAGGATTCTTCATGAAAAAAACTGGGTAGATAAGATTAGACAAACTCTGCAGGAGTTTTATGTATATATTTCTACTCTAAACTATAGGCCACTAAATAAAAATAATAAATTTAAATAATAAAAGAAATGAAATAATAAAAGAAGAAAATTAAAACCAATAGTTACAAACTTGAAAATCTCGGGAAGCATATTAAGGCTATATGAAAACAAAAATAAGAAACTAACTCTTAGAAAATGTTTTTGAGAATTTTTTGTGTCATGAAAAACCTATGGAAGTTCTATGCATATTTTTATGTATCTACTTGAAATTGTAATAAATCTGTAATTTTAATTGAATCATGAATTAAAATTCTGTAGATGGAAACAAATAATATTGAAATATTTTGTAAGGGTGATAAAGGGAATAAAAATGGATAGAACTCAAACATTTAACTTTAAATAAAATTAATTCATTGGGAAATTTATTTTATCAACATTCTAAAAATGAGAGGCCTATTGGCATAGATTGGGATAGAGCACGTGTAGTTTTAGATTGTAAGAAATGTTTTCAGGTGTCCTGATGAAAGATTACTGAATAATATCCTCACGTTAAAATTTCATTAAATATTTTCATGATGAAGTGGGTCTTTTCTGTTCTCTTGGAATTATTTAGCCTAAATGTCTCGCCTGTGCACTGGTAATTGGTGTCTGTCCAAGCAAGAAAAAATTCTGGCAAGATGAGAAAATGATACCAGCTCCAGAAATATTAGTTTAAAAATTATAAATTTGGTCTTAAATTATAGGAAACATTCTGATCTACAATTTGAGACCAAATTTGTCATCTAAACTGATATTTCTGAGATGGGTCATTTTCTCATCTAGCCAGAATGTCTTCTTTATACAGACTATCGGTACCATGATAAAATCTCAATAAAAAACTGAGTAAATAATCTGTTTTTTTTGTTTTTCCAATCACATAAAGAACGTGTGATTTTGTTCATAAATAACGGCGCTATCTGCTCCAAAAGATTGATAAAAATTACATTGTTCTTATGGGGCATGATTTTGCCATTTGGCAGTTGGCCGTCCACTACCATCCACCCTTAATCAGATTCGCTCGTATCAATGGCATAATGTGATGCTTTCTCAACGAAATCGTCAATGAAGTCAAATTCTTGTCATTCTCAATAAGATTTAACAACACAGAAACAAATGAAATCATAAATACCCAGTACCCGATTATTTATGTCAATGATGCTCGGAGTTAAATGCTATTTGTCACTACATATAAAACAATTTTGTTTGCATTTGTCTTCATTTCACTATCATTGAAGGCGTTTTAATGCAAAGACCACTATCTCTTCTAAATTCAATAAAAAAAATGATAAATACCCAGTTATTTACTACCAATTTAATAACCCAAATACCCAATTTATATTTACCTACCCGCTGGGTATTTACCCGACCCACATCACTAACCATATGATAGGATTGTGTTCTATTTAAAGAATTTGAAAAATAAAACTTATATGAACATTTATTTAGAACAGGATTTCAGGCATGCATAGGTCACTTCAACAACTAGGCATACAAGAATCAGTGTCAAAGGAATTTCCTCAAAAGTTCAATTAGTCCAGTATGCAGGGATTTTTTTCTGCAAAAGGTGGTGTATGCGATTTCATTGTTTTAATAGCTTCATTAGGGTCCCAATAATGTGTATTCGAAAAGTTCACACAAAATTTCCCCCTGCACAACTTTTGACAGCCAGTAAACCATGCATTTTTTTAGTTTTTTGCATATAACTAAACAATGGTCCACATTTTCATAGGTACATTCTCATAGTACATTGTAGAGTACAACTTCGACATCAATGGCTTCCAAGGAAGACGCATTTGAACACAAAAAATCGCCTTTCTCTCGGTATATGGGAATGAGGTCGAAGTACTCTAGGTGATGGAATACTTCAATTCAACCGATTTTTTTTTCAATCGACACAGAATTTTGTTCTCTACTATGTACTATGAGAATGATTTTGCCATTTGGCAGTTGGCGATCCACTACCATCCACCCTTAATCAGATTCGCTCGTATCAATGGCATAATGTGATGCTTTCTCAACGAAATCGTCAATGAAGTCAAATTCTTGTCATTCTCAATAAGATTTAACAACACAGAAACAAATGAAATCATAAATACCCAGTACCCGGGTATTTATGTCAATGATGCTCGGAAGTTAAATGCTATTTGTCACTATATAAAACAATTTTGTTTGCATTTGTCATCATTTCACTATCATTGAAGGCGTTTGAATGCAAAAAGACCACTAAATCTCTTCTAAATTCAATAAAAATGATAAATACCCAGTTTTTGGGTATTTACCTGGGCCCAATAACCCAAATACCCAATTTATATTTACCTACCCGCTGGGTATTTACCCGACCCACATCACTAACCATATGATAGGATTGTGTTCTATTTAAAGAATTTGAAAAATAAAACTTATATGAACATTTATTTAGAACAGGATTTCAGGCATGCATAGGTCACTTCAACAACTAGGCATACAAGAATCAGTGTCAAAGGAATTTCCTCAAAAGTTCAATTAGTCCAGTATGCAGGGATTTTTTTCTGCAAAAGGTGGTGTATGCGATTTCATTGTTTTAATAGCTTCATTAGGGTCCCAATAATGTGTATTCGAAAAGTTCACACAAAATTTCCCCCTGCACAACTTTTGACAGCCAGTAAACCATGCATTTTTTTAGTTTTTTGCATATAACTAAACAATGGTCCACATTTTCATAGGTACATTCTCATAGTACATTGTAGAGTACAACTTCGACATCAATGGCTTCCAAGGAAGACGCATTTGAACACAAAAAATCGCCTTTCTCTCGGTATATGGGAATGAGGTCGAAGTACTCTAGGTGATGGAATACTTCAATTCAACCGATTTTTTTTTCAATCGACACAGAATTTTGTTCTCTACTATGTACTATGAGAATGTACCTATGAAAATGTGGACCGTTGTTTAGCTATATGCAAAAAACTAAAAAATGCATGGTTTACTGGCTGTCAAAAGTTGTGCGGGGGAAATTTTGTGTGCACTTTTCGAATACATATTATTGGGACCCTAATGAAGCTATTAAAACAATAAAATCGCATACACCACCTTTTGCAGAAATTAGCCTTACAAAAATTCCCTGCGTACTGGACTAAATATCTTTTATTGAAATGAATTTGAGTAAAAATTTGTTGCCGTCAAGAATATCCAGAGACAAGAATTGAGTTTGAAATAGTTGAAAATATACTCACAGACAGCAAAGTTGGTGGCCAGTGCGCTCTTTTCAGCGATTTCACTTGTGAAATGTGTCTGCCCAGACTTCTATGCACACTACAGCATTCATCACAAACAAGTAACCCTCGATTCACTACAGCCCATCCTGGATCTGAAACGTAAAAGATCTATAACTTACTGAAAATCAAAATATTCTGTGTCCCGAGTTTTTGAAGATACATTGCTAATGGAAAGTACAATCAAATGCAATTTGATTGTATTTTGAACAATCTTTCTTTGCATGTACTTAATTTCAACAATATCAAAGTTTTATTACTTAATAAAATGGTAATATCAAAATGGTATTCATTTACAAACTAGCAATATTGTTGGTGTATCATTTAGTATTCAACTCATTTACTTATAATATTTTTCCTATGCCATCAAAAGGTATTTCTGTGAAAGCAGTGGTTTCAGTAGACCTACCACCAAACTTATGGCCCATACGTAGCCTCCAAATACAGCGTATTGTATATAAAGTATAAAATTAAAATAGAAACAAATATAAATTACTACTGTGCCAATGACAGCATAGTCACAAAATAAAACAAATAAATATTAACTATTTGCTTAAATCAAGATTGGCCAGCCATTCAAGAGCTGATGGTACAGCAGCATTGGCAAAATCTTCAGCAGCATGAGGGTACAATCTTGTGGGACAGACCTCAACGAAATGCCTAATAGTCTGTTTTGGAGCATCACAGTCATGATGAGGTGAAGGGAGGATTCCCCATTTGTGTAGGCTGTCCCCACAGACACCATGTCCTGTACGCACTCTTTTTGAACCATTCCAGAGGTTACAGGGAAGGCTGAAGCCCTTTGGCTCTTTATTGGGCTCAATAAGCTGGGCCAGTGGGTTAGGCAATTGTGCACTCCAGGCAGCAATCCATTCTGAGTCCATGTTGAAATTCGCTCTGACCAGATCCTTTGCAAATTTCAAAGGTGGCTTTCTAGGTCTGAGGCGTCTCATCTCAAGGTTAGGAATTACTTCATGAATTGGTAAAATAGGGTTGTCAGTGATCTTTCTAAACTCCTTGATCAAGGCATTCTTCCTACAAAAAGAAGGGGGAGCGATATTGCCCAGTGTTGGGAGCCAGTCAACAGGAGTTGATTTAATACACCCAATCATTCTCATAGCAATGTTAAGCTGAGCATCAATATTGTTTGTGTATGAGCTATTTGTCCACACAGGTGCACATTATTCTGCCACTGAATAAACAAGAGATAGAGTAGAACATCACAAGGTGTGGGCTGAGGCACCCCATGTAGAGCCATAACATTTTTGAATGATGTTGTTGCGGGTTTGGATTTTCTGTGAGGTGCGTTTTGAAAGACAGTGTTCTATCCAATGTAGTAACCAGATACTTTGGGAAATCTTGATACTGGAGCAATACATATTACTTTTAATTACTTTTCCTGGATCGAGAATTAAGTGTTTAAGCAGTGATGTGATTCATAACCTCATTTGGACAATATGAACATTTTATCAAAATTTGGGAGAGAAATGGTACAGGCTCAGCCTAGTTTTTCCTCCCTGGTCATAATAACTATTATGATTACAGTATATTGTACAATAAACAAATAAATATAGCTTAATAACAGAATAAATGGATCTTGAGTTTCCTGTTTGCCATTTGATTATTAAGATGGAAGGAACTGACCTCTGCCTTCTTTAGGTTTAGTATAAGCCTCCATTAATGGAAATATTTGCCAATCTCCTTTAGGTCCTCAGATAGCACTTCCTCAGTCATTTCAAAATTCTTATGCTGAGCTGCAAGTGCCATATCATCAGCATATATCTGAACTTTCTGGCATTAGGAATTTTCTATAAGGGAGCATATTACCAATAAGTTGTATTATTGTTTGGCAAGGAACAATGCCAAACAATAATACCTCCAAATAGCCTCCAATAATAATAACACTAATAACTTAACCTTTGTGGGTCAAGTGGAAGAGGGGGCTCTTGTACCTCAACTTCGCCAACAACACTTTTTGTAATGTAAAATGTACAAAGTGGAAAAATAAAGACATTTATCTATCTAATAATAATACAATAATAGCCTCTAAATAATACACAAGTAATACTTGGATTCATAATTTACCTATTGTATTTACTAAATAGGAATTGAAGAATTGATCAAGTGGGTACCATGTCTTTATTCTCTGTTAATAAAATGAGGAATGAATGGAACTAACAAACTCTTGGATGAAACTTAATAATTCTATTAATATAAAACATAATAGGCTATTATTCGGTGCTACAACACCTGGTTGCAGTTCATGACAAGTAGGCCGACTATAATTGCCAGCCTGGTTAGCGCAGTGGGCTAAGGTGTCACAACCTTCAGTCCGCTAGCACTGCCAGGTCTACGGGTTCGAGTCCCTGTGGCATAGCTGTTTTTCACCTCATCAATCACCTTCGCACTCAATATCCATTACCCACGCACAAGCTAAAATGCTTATGTGGGCATCATCCGCAGTAAAAAAATGAGTATGTGTTAGTACAAACTTTAAAGAGGTAAGTTATGCTATTAATTCCTTTTACATTGCAATGAACCAAAAATGAATGTTCAGCGTTGAAGATAGGAGACTTAACTCAAGTTAGTAAACTCAGTAAGCCGTCAATTCAGGCTAATGGTTTTCATGATTCAAATAAAATTTCAGAACAATTAGGTACTTCTTGATACGTTGAATTTTCAAGACAGCAGGAAATGAGCATGATAAAGCAGAACATGGTTTTGGAATCATCATCCAAAAAGGAATGTAAGTACTTGGTTGGTGAGTTTTAATGAATCCTATAGTCAATATCATTACAAAAATCAATCAATTCTAGATTCCTTACTCTTAAGAAATCATTAGACGAGACCACAACAACTTTGAGGTTATATTTACAATTTATTCAAATCATCATTCTTCATATGAATCCAGTTGTACGATTGAAGATATTAGCTAAAATCTAGCAATCATTCAAGTGAAACTAACTATGATTGTATCACAAAGTATCTTCAAAATAATTATGTAAAATTTGGTTGAAAAATACATGTTTACCCAAAGATCCACAGTCTGCACACAGCTCAGTCAAATTACGAACCCCTAATTTCCCGGAAGACATTCGAAGGGATTTAATTGATTTTTTGCATGAGATATTCACTACAGTTCACAAATAAAAAGCTATTGAAAAATGACGTTTGTTAATAACATAATAATAATTATTGACAAATTAGGTTGAAGCCACTCCTTCTACTAGTGATGTGCGTATCGACTATCGATACTTCGGGAAAAATATCGATATGAGCGAGTGTCGATACACCACGTGACCACTTGTCGGCCGGGCGTATGCTGGGACGCACGTGACGCAGAACACGCGAAGTAACAAATCACAGCTCTTGTTAATGAAAAGAAGAAAGCTGTGATTGACTTTCGTCTGTACTGCAATCTCTAGAGCTCTATAGATGAGTCTTTATATTTACTTAGCAATCTCAAACCAAGATCAGCTTTACTATAGTATAGTATAACATATAATAATATAAGGTATAGTCTTGCCTGTATCACCCAGACTCAAAGACAATGTGGTTGCGTACGGACGAAGCCACCACGCGAACTAGCCAATCACGCAGTCTCTTGTCAATGATGAGAGCATGCACGACTGGCTGGCCAGCCAGTCACAACTCTAGTCTTGTCATTGACAAGAAGCTGTGATTGGCTACTTTGCGTGGTCTGCGTCACGTGCGTCAATCACAGCTCTTGTCAAGGACAAGACTAGAGTTGTGACTGGCTGGCTTGCGTGTGCGTGCATTCATGCGTCCCAGCATACGGCCAGTCTACCTCAACCGAAACTACGCTGCGCATAGTTTTGAATTGAGGTACGATTTGGTTTTAGCGTAATGTAAAGACCGTCGACAGGGAGGGGTAGGGGGGCCACAGTCCGGGTCCCTAGGTCTGGTTTAAAATACAAATCAGTGGTCTTTTTAACCAGGCAATATTTCCTTTAACAGAATTCCTTTCTAAAAATAAAGTTGGGTGTAATGCATTAATCAGTAAGCAAAACTTGAGTTTTTCTTCTATTGCATATCTGTGATGCTTTAATTTAAATTTTCTATTGTATAATTCTTTCTTTTTTAAAGGTTTCAATTAAACCCATTTTGTATTTCTTCAATGAGTGCCTAAATTTGTGGTTTACTTAAATATGAAACAGCCTGAAAAGATAATTCATGAATGAATAAGTGAAAACAGGTCTAGATTACACCAAAATGAGTTATTTTATCTGTAATTCAACATGGTTCTCAGGGACTGGGTAGTATCCCTAGACCCCCGGTACCCCACACAAACAAAACGCCTTCATGCATACCATACCTAGGGGCCCGGATTAGGTCCAGCCCTGGGGCCCGCAATTGCTCTCGCCGGCCCTGTGGTCGACAGACACATGGTCGTGGTTTTTACACCAGACAAACCAAGGTAATTAGAATAGAAAATTATTCTTTTCCAATTATCTTGAGATAAACCCCGTTTCATAAGAACACGTGGGCGCCGGCATACTTTCAGGGTTGAAAAGCAACCCTTCATAGAGGATAGTTGCAATTGTCTGCTTAAAATATTAGAACTGACATCTTGGTCTATCGTGTAAAAAAAGCTTAATTCCCATTTCCCTAAACACAACACGACTATATATTAAGTGACGGCTGGCCGTAAGAGCACACCACTGTGCTCAAGGGCAAGACAACAGCTATGGTTCTTGCGGCCAACCGACAGGTAGTGTATTGGAATACGTAAAGGTGTCGGTTTTGTATAAGCGACAAGGCGGTTGGACGCGAGTCATTCAATAAGTATATCACTTCAAGATAAGAACTATGGTTAGCAACAGAGAAGAAAACAGAGGACACTTTCTGTATTGCGCAGATTGGGTCACCAGCGATTATGACCTTGAATATGGGTTACCAATTGTTGGAGACTTTTTGCGCCACAATTTAGCATCACCATCAACAACTCCTCTCCGCCTGTTCAGAACCCCCCTCCACTAGAGTCGTAGTATTCTCACCGCTACTGTCAGTTCACATCATAATAAAACTGAACAGTAAGTCACCTGGCATATGCTGGGACGCACATGTGCACACGCAGGCAAGCCAGCCAATCACAGCTCTTGTTGAGGACAAGACAAGAGCTGTGATTGACTGGCTTGCGTGCGTGTGCACACGTGCGTCCCAGCTTATGCCAGGCCTAAAAGTCAGTGAACAGCTTGCTGTTCTGTCTGACGCACACAAGCCGCTGCCAAGTTAAATTTCCTTTTTGCTAGTATTATCGCTTTTCTGTGCCGCTATTGAGTATTGATGCTCTCATTATACTAATAAATTTATAATTGAATTATCTTAATAATTATTTAATAATAGATACAGCTATTTCTCCACCAAACATTATCCTTCTAAATTATTGGAAAAAGGGAGGGATGTGGTGACCTGCTGAATTGCTGATAGACACATAATCTGATGCATTGAATAGTTACCTTAACAACGGTTGTTGATTGATCATGACCAAAAGGTAATTAGAATAGATCAAGTTAACTCTTTCAAAAGAACTCAAGAATTCTTTTCTAATCGCCTGCTTGATCATGACTAGCACTGCGTGAGCATATAATAATAGACATTCTATCTGTGCGTTTATGTATTTTAATCAAATAAATACCTGATCGAGTTAATCATTTGATTTGTGTATTCAATTACAAATACCGTTTAAGTGGGTTACCACAGGTACGGTAATACATTCTTTGATACCGTACTTTAATAATAAATTCCTCTGTACGGTATGATGTTGCTGGACACATTATCCATAATTTTTTTAATTTATTCGATTATTATATAAACTTCATGATATATAGGCCCCATCTCTATAATATAAAAGCGAAATGGCACTGATTCACTCATCAGCAACTGAAAATCTACCGAATCGAATGCGTTCAAATTTGGCAGACACGTTCAGTTGGACCTCTAGACGCCTACTGAGAACGGGTTTTTGAAACTTACGCCAAAGGGTACGACGGGTAAGAAGGGTACGCCAAATATTTGAGTTTTTCTATAATTTTTCGTCATTTTCTTAATATTTTTGAAAGGTTCAGATAAGGTCTATAAATGTTGTGCTGAAATATTTTTTAAATCCGTTTAAGATTAGAAAAGTAATCAGTATTTTCAAAATTGTAGATGTACTGCGGGTTGCATATCTTTTACCTTGATACGACCAATTCTTACTGTAAATTCAATGGTCTAGGGAGATTGTGGATGAACCAATTTGAGAGATATTGAATCAAGTTTCAAACTATGTCCGATATAACTTACTTCCCAAGGTTACTCTCAATATATTAGCATTTTACTATTTTTCGGAGTTTTTCTTGGATTTTTCGAGAACCAATAGGCAGAAAATGTTGAAATTTGGTAAACAGGTCCAGATTAGGTCTAGAAATGCTGTGTTCAATAAATTTCGAATTCCTACTGAGGTTACGCCTGTAATAAGGTTTTCCAATGTTCGGAATCTGCACTTTTGTTTATTTCACGGGAATTACTGAACTAAATACGTTCAAATCATATACCCAGGTTAAGCTGAGATAATAGAACAACTGATTCAGAACGATTTCTCAAAAGAACCCAGTTAAGTGATACTATAACAAATCGTTCCGATCGGAAATTGCCTCAAGCTGTTTGTCTCAGCTGACACTGACAGAGGTTTTGCTGGCGAGCGAAGCGAGCCTGTTTGACTCACGGACGCTGCTGATACTGTCGGGGGTCCAGAGGGCGGAGCACCCTGGCTAGGTGGAGAAGGCGAGCGAAGCTATGGGAAGATATGAGAGAAGATATGGGACCAAAAATGCAAGGACCATCTATATATTTCTAGAATAAAAATTATAAACGGTAACTCAGAAATTAACTATAAGGAGGATGGTTTTGTCATCACAGTAGGCTTAATCGATCCAACATTGTAGAAGGGTTTGAAAATAATATTGATGTTTATTGTTTACCATGACAACCTGCTTTTACCTCCTTTTTTAGTGGTTACAAGCACTCCCTCTCAGTCGAAGATTGCGATGTCTGTGTAAAATTAATTAGAAAATAAAATTGAAGTCTTTGCATTTTTAAACATTTCCCCTCTAAAATAATTCTTACTAAGGTAAGCATTAATCTATTCAATGTGAATCTTTCTTCGCAGACTTTTCATTTGAGTCACTTATTTATTATAAGTTACGGTACTGATTTTATTATAATATTTAGTAAAGAAACATCAAGGAATTTGGTATCAATATTAAATTAACTGTATTTTTAATCTGTAGCATACTAGCAAATAAGGTTAGTTCCATGCTTAAAAGTATCTAAATGAAAGTTTATTCCAACTTAACTTATATTAATAACGTAGTTATATTTCACAATTTTCTTCGAGAAAGTTAAAGAAGTAAGACTTTCTATTAATTAAAATATGTATCATTTTCTCAAATTATAATAGAACGGAGCAGTAGAGGAAGAAAAGCTGAATACAATATTTAGGAAATAAAATAAAACAAAATCAGAATATTTCCAGAATTTAATAAAAATTCAACAGCATGTCAAATCTATATAATATGTTAATCGGAATGAGGAGGAGAGGGTTTGCCCCATATTCACGGAGAAATAGCAGGAAAAGTAGTCACATTTACAAGAAATGTATCTTTTTTCATCAATTTCCATTGATTGAAATAATAACATTCCAAGAAGGCTTTATATCTTCATAATATAGGTAATAACTTTCACCAAAAATCGGGAGTAAAATAGTCAGGGAAAAGCCTGTAATCATTTCCCAAATCATTTTAATTTGATGATACGACTGCATCTTTTAATAAATGAATGATATTGATGTGCAACACGTTTTCTTAATTTTCAGAATGGATTCAGAAAATTTTGTACCCAATCTTGTCGGGCTGCCTCCTGCCACATTCAGATTTACCATGAAACAGTGGCACTTGAAAAACAGTGATGAATACAGATCTGCCGAAACGCAGCACCAAATGTCCGAGAAAATTATCAGCGAATCAGAGCGCACAATAGAGGACGCCCAGGAGCGAGTGGTGAAAAACAAAAACGAGGTCGATCATCAATTGGCGGTGAAACTCTTCGACATTGAATTTCATAAGAAACAGCTGGAAACTCAGAAGAAACTGGTTGACTTGGAAATTGAAGCGCTGTTGACCTACAAGGAGAGAATTGAGGATGCACAGAAAGCTCTGAGTAAGAATGCTGAGTGCATTTGTCGCAAATGCATAGTACTCAGGTGAGCGTTGATTTTATCAATCTTATGTAAAACATCCAACAGAAGTTGTTTAAATAATCCTTCTCTATTCATAACTCCTCCTAATGTGGGCTCCATCGTCAAATTAAATATTGAATGACAAATAAATTTTTAAAGACCGTAGGCTACTTCCAAATTTGATCACTAGTGAGAGGACTGTTGTCGTCAATTTTAATTTTTACCTGATTATTCAGAATGCTACTATATTGTTTCAAATTCCTATATTTTCAATAGTAAGCAATAATAAGTTAACTTATAGCTTTTGAAGTCTAACCAGCACTATTTCAACGAGAGATGCACTTAATATATTTATTAAGTAATTTAATAATGTTATTGATGTGATCAATCAAAAATGTGAATTAAAATAATTTTACATCCTTCACCCTGAATAATTATCCTTCATCCTTCAACATGCATCTAAACAAAAATTAGGTTACTGTGACAAGTATGCCACAAATTGAAAAAATAACCAATATAGAATAACTTGAAAACTGATATAAAATATGAATGAAGGAATAAATCAAATAGGTAATGATTATGTGAGAATGTGACAAAATTTCCAAATAAATGTAACTATAGCTTATAATGGCTTTTTTGATATGACAGTCTCCTAATTAGAGACTGAATAAATATAATGTATCGCCAGTGTAATTTATTATTATTTTATCCAATATTCTATCAAGTTGAAAAATAAATAAAAATCAAACACCCTTTTTTTGAAAACTTTAAAATTATAAAAAAACACATACATGTTTTGGGAGCTAAGCCCATTCCCAAAACATGTATGTGTTTTTTATAATTTTAAAGTTTTCAAAAAAAGGTGTTTGATTTTTATTTATTTTTCAATTATTTTAAACAGCCTTAAGTTTTAAAGTTCCTTATTCTATCAAGTATATAATCAATTGACGATGTTTAGATTAATTGGGATCAGTGAATAGATAGAAAATTTTTTTTTTCTAATTATATCTTCTCAGAAAAACAACTTTCTAATTATATCTTCTTAGAAAAACAACTCTCAAAAGAGAATATTATTTTTATCAATGAATGCTACATTGGAAAAAATCTCTCCGCGATATTATGAACGGTATATCCCAGAATGTCCTACTCATGTACACTCATGTATGATTGAAGCTCACAATTCAAATTATTGAAAAATATTCGGTCAAGTTCCTCATCTTTCGGATAATAAAATAAGATTATAATTCAATGGAGTCGGAACGGAATCTGTCGGTATATAACTTAGTCTGTTCAAGCAAAGAAGACATTCTGGCAAGATAGCAAAATGACTCTAGCTCGGTTAATATATAGGTCTAAGAATTATAAATTTGGTCTCAAATTGTGGAAGAAATTATGATCTACAACAGTGAATTATAATCTAAATAATTATATCTATAGCTATGTATATAATTATGTATTCGGATTGCATCCGAAAAATTAAAAATATTCTGTCAATTTCCTCATCGTTAGAAAAGGAATATATCAATTCAATATAATCGGAACCGAATATGTACCTAGATATAATGTGTATTATATTATACAATGTGGATTTTTCAGAGAAGGTCGCCTAGGAATTGACATGTGCGTGGACAAAGTAGAAATTGAACTAAAAAAAAGAGCTGAAACTTATTGAAAGCACGCACGTCATGTTGAACAAATGTATGGAACAACTGAAAGAGCAGGTGAGGAAGCTGCGTGCTTTGAACTACGTACTGATGCGTGATATCGAGGACAAACTCAATTGTTTATCAATTGACAAGCATAATGCCACACTGAAAGAGACCAGCCTGAATTTGTCCATCTACTGTGGCAAGGAACAACTTTATCCTGCGTGAGTAATTAAAAAAATTATTGCAGTTTTAACATTCTTATAATTTGAAAAATTATTGATGTTTACAATTTTTCTGAATTTAAAAAATTAGACACCGTATCCGATGGTCTATTTGTTGTGTAATCTGTATCGATTCTTTTTCTGTATCTGACGCCAGAAAGTTAGCAGGTTTCGTCTGCTCGCTCCCACAGCTGACATTGTCAATTAGTTGTAATATTACACATTACATATACGAATATTACACGTTACATATAACATTACACATACGAAAGCCTAGCAACTGGCGGGCTTGATAAAGGCCTAGCAAATCTTGTATAAGAAGTATCATATCGACTGTAGTTTCTTATTTCTATATAGATTGATACAATCCACTTTATTATGTCCTTTCATATAAGTGTAACTTACTTTTTATTACTTATGAATAATGACAATTGAAATATTTTATACACACCTCAACGTTATCATAGGTGATGTAGGTAGGCTATGCATGTTTTATTCAGTGAAATCAATGAACCTCTTTGCAGAATGATTTTATATTGTTTTCTGGTGAGTATGAAGCTAGAACCATGTGAATGATTTCTCCCAAAAACATTAGTGGTTTCGTCGAATGTCAAATGGAATAACACAATATTTCAACAGTTATATCTGATGACTTAAGCTAGGAACAACATTGTGGAAGTGGAGATCTTTTTTCTGCAAAAAGTATAGGATTTTATAAATAATGTATGATTTTTCATATAAGTTACGTTTTAAAAAATTCTACAGGAAAATAACAGTGGATGAGTGGCATGCTTTCACACAGAAGAACATTGATGACGCCGCAAAAGAGCTGAAAGATGGCAGACCCATTCGATCTTACATCGATATGCTTTTGAAACAAGTAATCGAAGACTTGTGGAAACAGTATAATGTGGTGAATGATGCATTCAGACAGCGTATAAGCGAGTACAAAGAGGCGAAAACAAAGTTAGAAAACCAGCATTGTGAGGTGAGTTGCAGTAAAAGCTATTATTTATAGAATTTGAATTAATAGTGCTCAAAATCTAGATATTAAATTATATAGATTTAAAAATTTAGTTATAAAATACTTTGTTGTAGATAGAAATAAGAGCTAACAATATAATACACAATCCCTAGCTTGGAAAATACTACTCTTCAATGTATATTAGTAATAATAAAACTATAGCTACCTACATCAATCTATCCAAATGAGAGATTGCTTCTGTAAAGCCAAGAGTAGCCCATAACATATAATTATTATAAATATCTCACTATATATACAAATCTTTTATAATTTTAATACCTGAAGCCTCTATAACTATAAGAAGGAATTAAGACGAATCAAGGAATTAATTCCTCTACAACTCTGAAGGAATTGAGAAGCTATAGTTAAATTTCACCTTGCATGAGTAGGTTTCAAGTTATTGTAACACTTCTAAAATGCTAAATCCGAATATCAACTTTTGTATCGTTCCAAGTTGCTGCAAAAAAAAATTAATAGCGATATTTGCAATTGATTCAATTCGCCCAGATCAAACTTCGAACAAAGAATACCAAAATGACAACCCAAATATCTTGGTGATCGGTTATTTTCTATCTTTATATTATTTGTGAACTTGATTTTCAATTTTAAAATTAATTTAATTCAATCACCCGTCTGAAATTTTGTAATTATATTATTATTGCAAGATTTACAGTTTGAGAGCTATTATTATTCAAGCTCTGTAATATATTGATAACACATTTCCAATATCTTATTACATGCACGGTACTCTTATATTAGTATTTCTGAAGTTATTATATTAGTACTACTTACTTATATTATTGGACCTACTAACGTATATTATTATTCATCTCCAAATATTACTGTAGCCTATAACTTACTTCCAAGTTAATTTTTTTGGGGATATGTGGGCCTTAGTTGATTTTAGTTTTATATCTTTTTGTATATAAGTGATATTCTTGTGGAAGAGATTAAAATTATTTTGATTTTGATTTTAGACAGTTCGTCAAGCAAACGCCATGATGGGAAACATAACTCAGCTTGAAAAAGCCATAGCTGACAAGGAAGGCTTTTTGGCTTTAACTCACACTCGACTAGGTAACCGATGTCAAAGACCCGGTGTAGAATTGTGCAGGTGAATATTTATCAACTTATTTATTTATTCATTTAGGCTAAGGAAGACCAATAAACTTAAGGGTGAAAACTCAAGTTTAATAATAGAAAGGTTTTTCAATATTTCATTTCTAATTTCTATAGGAGCTTTTCAATTATTTCAGTCTATTATTAATATTATCATGATCAGTTTCTCATTTTCAAATATAAATAGAAAGCGAGTCTTAAGAAAATATTTTATAATAAATCAATAGATAATAATTTCTCCTTTTGTCTTCATCCTACTTGAACTGTTGATGATAGTAAGCTTAAAAACTTAGTAGATACTAATGACTTTCACTTTTACAATAGTACTCACGATTTTGATGCTTGTCGGACGCGTTTCGTGGCACTGAGCCACATCTTCAGCGTACAAGGAGTAACTAGATACTAGTTACTGTATGATAGTTAGTATCGTTAGATATTAAGTATTAGATATTAACTATTAGATAGTTGGATAGTTAGATATGCAGTATCTAGTTACTCCTTGTACGCTGAAGATGTGGCTCAGTGCCACGAAACGCGTCCGACAAGCATCAAAATCGTGAGTACTGTTGTAAAAGTGAAAGTCATTAGTATCTACTAAGTTTTTAAGCTTACTCAAGATAATAATTATTGCAGTCTCCAGTTAAACTAGTGAAAAATTAAATAATATTATATTATTGACATTCAGTTCTCCATTTGTATTCAGTTATGTATTCAGTTCATCCAATTCTGAATACATAGAGTAAGTCTTTGAGTAACGAATAAAGATTCAATATGAAGAAAAATGTACACTATCACTTTAATTTTCTCCTTAATCTAATTTTTCATCTAAGGATAGCCTACAGGTATAGGCTACCAACTTTATGTTCTATATCCTTTATGAAGCTAATGAAGTGCCTCTAACGTAACTCTGTTGTTTTTTATATGTTTTCTTTCTTTGTTAACAATGAGTGTAAATTATTTTTATTTTTAAACTTGAACATTATTGTTGTGTTTTTATACATGAGTTATGACAATACAAATTATTCTTATTCTTATTATTTCATTTGAAGTTGATACTTCCCATTCATATATCAATAATGTTCAAAAACTATTTAATTTTTTTTCAGTGATGATGTTGAAAGCAAACTGATAGAGGAGGTTTGTGACATCTCCAAAGTTCTAAAAAACTTACAACAGATGCTGGCTGAGGTAAATTTAATCTACAGTATTTCATAATTCAAAATAAAATATTGTTCAGATTATAAATTATTGAATATCGTACCTATATAGGATCAGTGGCGTAGCCAGGATTCGATTTCGGGGGAGGGGGGGGGTGTCCAAAGCCAATGAGGGAGGGGGGGTTTGGTGGGTTTGGAAAATTTTGAAATTATGTAGTACAAAATACCGTTTTAGAGCTCTTTTTCCATTAATACGAAATTGGGGATAGAAGAGGTTTTGGGCGATAGCCTGCTTTTTATTTCCTCATCTTGTAGATTTTTGATTTTTGTACATGAAATAGATAAATAAATAAATTTACCTTATATGGTTCAATCCTCAACATTATTCAATCTGGTTAGTTCAGGGAACTTTCAGGCAAATTTTTGTGTCAAAAATAGCATTGTAACAAAATTTTCAAGGAGAAATTAATAATCAAGATTCACCCTTTATACAGCTCAAAACTCAAAAATCGGAATATTTTGAGCATCTGTTGTTCCTGAGCATCAAGAGTTCTGTTATGTGTGCGATTTTTTGTGTCCAAAGTAGCGTTTTAAAGCTCTGTCTTTGAAGATTACTAGTGAATAATTGATCATCCAGAGTATTATTTAGATTATTAACTTTATGCAATATTCACTTCAACCATTTCAACTCCCAGCAATGAGCTTTTCTTAACATCACTTGATCAGTTCAGGGGGTATTTCCAGTACAAGATTTTGAAGCTCTACATCATTATAGAGCTCCATTTTCTAAGATAAATTAATAATACAGATGCAGGCTTTATGCAATTTATCCCTAAACAATCTGCACTTTTTGGACACCACTTGGTCAGTTGACAAAGAAGTAAGACAAAAGTTTGCTCCAAGTGGGAAAACAGAGTGGAAGTTGGACCCCCTGGACCCCCCCCCTCCCATCTAGCTACGCTACTGGAACCCATGTTCTTAAATAGAAATTTTTTCATTATTCTGATGTATAAGGAATCAAGGAATAAGTATAAGGAAACTTGATGTATAAGGAAAGGAGAAGTTCAGTAAACATTACTGTTATGAACACTCTGTGTGGACTGCATCAATTTCTTTGTCGTCTCTCATTCAGAGGAACAGAGTTCAAACATGAAGGTTTGCCCAAAATTTCTGGGGGGGGGGGGAGGTTCCGGACCCCCTGGACCCCCCTGGCTACGCTACTGCCTAGGATATTACATAAATGATGATCTGATTGATATAAATAGCGTAACTCACGCGTATTATAATGTGAGTAGATACTTGGACATGGACACACAATAATAATAGGCTATCATCATTTATATAGAATCTACCTACCGCATTTTGTGAAAAACTTTAATACAGTACCTACCTACTAATTAATTAACTTATATATATATAAGCGAGTTAATTTACAGCTCTAGCCGTTTCTCGCATCCCATATGCCATCTTTTTCGGTCTAACCAGTCTCCATCAACAAGATTTCTCTCAGTCATATCATCATGCACTTGTTTATGCCAAAGTTCGGGCGGTCTACCTCTCTTCCTTCTTCCCGGTGGATTCCAATTCAATACTTTCTTTGGCCATCTCTCTTCTCTCATTCTTTGTGTATGTCCAAACCATATAAGGCGCTTTTTCTTTATTTGTTCTATTGTTGTATCTAGTTTTCCGATTCTTTCTCTTATCTCCAAATTTCTTATCCGATCCATTCTTGAAACCCGACAGCTCCTGCGCAAGAAATCCATTTCAACAGCATTAATTCTTTGTTTATCTCTTTTTGTCAATTCCCATGTGTCTGATCCATAGAGCAATATACTTTGCACAATGGAATGATAGATGCGAATTTTTGTTTCATTTTTTATGTATTTGGACCAGAGTATAGAGTTTAATGTTTGGGTTGCCTGCCTGGCCTGTCCAATTCTACTAGTTATTTCTTTCTTGGAATTACTTCTGCCCAGGTATTTGTACTCCTCACATTTTGCTACTGTCTGACCTCCTACTTCTAGGTCTCTTGCTGTCCCTCCTGAAACTAAATATTTAGTCTTTTTGAAATTAATTTTCATTCCATTTTTCTCATAGGTTTCAGCAAGCTTTCTGATCATGTAATGAATATCATGTTCATCTCCAGCCATTATAACTTGATCATCGGCAAATAACAGCGAGTAGATACAATTGTCATGTATTGGTATACCCATATATTCACATTTCTTTTTCCAATCAGTCAGTATATGCTCAAGGTAGATTTTGAACAGGGTCGGAGAAAGGCAACATCCTTGACGCACGCCCTTGTCTGTTCTGAAAGGCGAGGACACTTTGTTTGAAATTTTAATAATATTGGCTTGTTCCTTATAAATTTCATTTATAGCACATAAGTAATGTTTATTGATGGCTGATTTATCCAAAATTTCAATAAGTTTTTGTATTGGTACAGTAATTAACTTGACTATATATTTTTTAATTTTCAGTCACAAGCATCACTGAGATACTTATTGAGCACGCAAGTGAAGCTGGAAGAAGACATAAATTTGAAAACGAATTCACTGAAAATTGATGAAGTCGACTGTATGACTTTGAGACTTGGAATGGATTATCATTCATATTGAGGACAGAAACTACATGTTGGATAATTATGGAGAAACTAGATTTTCAATGTGAGGAATGATTTTAAAATTGGAATTTGAGCTAACTGACATTCAGCCATGGATGAATAAAAGAATGGAATTATTGAAAACTTAAGCAGATTTACGAAATTTTATTACTCATGAAATTGTGTGATTCAAAATCCTCTTGATTTATAAATCACTATAGAAAATTGGAATGAACATAGATAAAATCAAGAAATCCTGGAAAACCTATGTTGAAGCTGTAATTCAAGTGGATCTATTCCACCTATTTTTATTGCCAAATCATGAAGAAATCATTAGTAAAGTAAAACTATATACGTAGTTGAGTAAATTTGAGTGAGACAAATTTTGTTTCAATTTTTCAAGTGTAGGCTCACAATAAAAATTATGAAACTGAGAATCTGTTTTTTATTCACTGAGAACCAATCATGGATAAGATTTTATAAACATGCTATCTATTTATTTAGTAATGGTAATACAATTATGGATATTATATAGTTATTATATATCATAGTATGCTACCATTATAATCCATTTTATTTCACAAAACAATAACAAAGCTTTGTCAAATTTCACATTGAATAGATGATTTAATTATAAGGTTTTTATTGTGTTTCATAGAAACACTGTTGGAAGAGCACGTTCAAGATTTGGAATCCAATTTATAGTATTCTTAGAAGCGAAAGATTTTAAAATGAACTGTAGATTAATTATTATGTATACTTTGCAAGAGAATATAATTTGATTATATAAGAGTGTACACGATAGGATACAATCTGAATACAAATGACGAAGACATATTCATTAATAATGCAGCTCATATATTGTGATAAGCCATGAACTTTTTACAAGAGCCATATTAAATTATAATTTTATGCACAAATAAGAATGGCTCCAATTTAATTTTCGAACTAAGATAGTAAAAGAATGGATAGGTACTGCGCGCAAATTTTCATGATAGTTGATTTTTGGAATAAATTTCATATTTCTACTGGATCATTACATCAAATAAATTCTTCACTTCCACATGAAACCTTGAGAAAATGATAACATAGGAAGTTCAAAAGCAAATTAGAACAATAAACCCTATATTTTTCGCTATGTAGGCCTATTTGTGGTACAACGGTACCTTCTAACATTAACATCAAGTGTCATTGGAGAGAGTAACATGTTTTAAAAGCAAGCTAGACCTCAATTCAAATAAGTCCACTATTTAAATTTGCATATTAAAGGACATTGCAGTTTAAATATACCATATACTATCAGTTCATTCCCAACTAGAGGGATAAACTTTATTAAATGAGGTCAACGTTATTAGCTTTGTGAATTAGTGACAGTGAAGTTTTTGATGCATCGTTTTGGTCTCTGAGTAATATCTACTATTAAGTTAATAACAAGTGCAAATTGAAAAGTTGATAGAAAATTAGATAAATTTAATAGCTAGTGATTTCACTATGGGGAAGTTATGCTGTTCGGCGATATTGTTGATTTTTCTTATTACTGGAAGAAATTGTTTCAGCATTTCTAGTTTTATCAGTGACTCGTTTGTAACCAAAACAGGTAAGACTCCCATACATATTATCAGAGATGATCTGACAACCTTTGTTTTCACTTACCTAAATCCATAGAAACATTTCCTTCAAATTTTAATTTCAAATCATTATCAAGTTTATCATTATTTATTCTATCACTTTTAATTTGCCTATTGATTAGGGACTTTATGTTCTGCCTATTAATTAAAGAAACCCATAGAAATCAATATTCTCACCTATAGAGGATGCATAATAATCAGACTCTTCATTCCTACCTCTATTGAAAACCCGATATCAGCGAATTTCATAACAATTTCGAATCATTTTGGAATTACTTTTAAATAGTATCCATCAAGAAAATATAATAACAGCAGATGAGATTTTTCGAGTTTTACATGTTTTTTTTACAATTTTCAGACAAATCGAAAACTCTCCAACAACAAACTGACTTTTTCAAACACTTATCAACCACACATTTTATTTTTCCTATAATTCAGTAGGTAGAATTCTATCACATTCTTCGTACAATTTTTATACATTCAATAAGGGTTGCACACTATATTATTACCTGTATAGTATAAATTGGTAGAGGAGCCTATCAAGGGCACGAGTCTGTTGCACTCACCCAAATGTTATCTTGAATAAAATAATAAAGATGATTGATTAAAAAGTTTTTACAAGTGAGGAATAAATTAATCTTGATCTATTGCACTAGTGAATTCAATAAAATGGCCTATTTCAAACAATTTGTGAAACTATGAAGCTTTAAAAAATATACTCAACTCCAAGAATATTGGAATTAAAACCTAGTAATCTTTTGAATAATTATAGAACACTTCTGTACTCTATCATTTTGAATTAAAAATAAAATTTATCTGAGTTTTCAGCCCTAAGAAACTACTATCCGGAGCTAGCATCTCCTGCTCCCGATCTTTACCAAGGCGACATCCTGCTAACTCCTGACCTGGTAGCCAATCAAGATGGACGGAATGCCGTAATATCTACCAAATACAAATGGCCCAATGCAACGGTTCCCTACGTGTTCACATCGAATTACAGTAAATAAAATGGAATAATTCGTCATTAAATATTGTTAGGGATGAATAATTATATATTCATAATATAGTCTCAGGATATTAAGATTGATTTATTATTATAATCAGATAATATCCATTATTAATACCGACGAACTGATCATTTGGGCTAAAGAATAATAAATAATTCATTGAATTATACTTATATATTATTCTCCATACTTGAATATCATTAGAAATCATTATATAGACTGTATAATATCAGATTATATATAATCTCTGATTATACAGTCTCTAAAGAAATAATAAAATAAACCTATAGAATAGAATTCAACATTTATTTACTAGCAGGACTTTATCAGACTATTAATATATTAGACTAAGAGAATTTTATTACCATTCAAAAATATAATTCAAGAGGTTCAAAATTAAATTCCCCAATTGAGGGCGGTGGGAAAGCAGAGATTCTAATCTGTGTACAAGATCAGTGTTTTTCGACCTGTGTTTGTTTCGTAGAGGAAAACATACTACTCATACTTTCTCACACACAGATTCGTCTGAGTGTGAAGCTCAACAACTTGTATTAGATTTTCCCTTCATTTTTAATGTATGCATGCTTGTATTGTTAAACTATTTGGAAGTCTGGTCGAGCAAAGAATATATTACTTCAAAATGGTAGCTGTTCAATGCTGCAAGCAGTCAAAACAAACTAGAAAATAATCCCGCTCTTATCATAGACCTATGTCTCTTTCCAGACCTAAAACTGAATAAAAATCAATCTTATCACATCTCTCCAGCGGTGTGTTGGAAGAAGTGATTTTACACTAAAATTTTCAGATCTGCGCATGCGTAGTTGCCCTTTTGCTTCAACTGACCATTTTGAAGGAGTGTCTTTTTTGCTCAACCAGACTATAATATAGACTCCATTGAAAAATGACCAGCCTTTATAAGATCAATCTCCTTTTCAGCCACAGAAGAAATCGACAAAGTGGAAAACAGTATGCAAGAAATCGAATCGAAAACATGCGTGAAGTTTGTACCTCGAAATGCTGACAACGACAAACACTACATCCTTATAAACAAGATCACCAACAGAGGGTGCTTCGCGCTGGCAGGCTACAGGCCGGAAATCGACCCGATGCCGGTGAACTTCATGCCTCCCGACTGTTTCAAGCATGCAGGAACTATTCAGCATGAACTGCTGCATGTGCTTGGCTTGCTACACGAACAGGCCAGACCAGACAGGGACGAATACGTCAAGGTTCTATGGCAGAATATTGAGGAAAGTGAGTATTCAATATAGACTAATAATATTATAAAGAGTGCTTCAGGAGGAATGTGTCAAACATCTCAGGATGATTCCTTACACCAAATGGTGGAAAAGTTCATAAATACATGGCCCATATATAAAGGTCCATAGATGTATAAAGTTTCGTTTTCTGAGGGTGATGACCATATGAGCTCTTAGGCTTGTGTGTGGGTGCTCTTGGATGGGTGACCAGTATTTGGCCAAGTACACATTGGCGAGGTGGAACCTACCCGTATGGGTATCCCCACCATTAAAAGCCATTATAAGAATTTTTTCAATGAATCATTTGCATCAATCTTATCGATCGATTTCTTGTTTTTTTTTCTTTATTAATAATTTTCTTATTGAATTACATTTAGTGGATTGGATTGGAATCCATTAAATAAGAATGAGACTCCATTTCATTTGATAAGAATGGTTTGAAATCGGATAGAAAAAATACCATTCATCTTTGGATATTACATTGAAAAAGATAAACTGAGTGAAATAGACACGGTGACGATAGAATAGGATTAAGATTATAATAAGCCTAATTACGAGTACGAGATTTGAAACTATTCGAATTTGAATAATTCACAATGGCATCATTTTCAAAATGGGAGATTCAATACATTCTATATAGATTCAATATATTCAATACAGACAGAGCAAGAATGGATGATAGCATGGGAGATCCTATGGATGTTCTCGTATAGAATGTAACAAAAATACAATGAATTTATCCTCCGCTATTCCTACAATAACAACTCTCCTATTGGAATAATGCTTTCGTAATACTGCTGGTGAGAATCACATTCAGGTTTCACAATATTTTTCCCCAAATCAGTTGAGTGATTGAATTTAATCTAACTCAAATGAGTCACAATAAAAAATTCAATTTTATTTTCAGAGCACAAAAGCGACTTCGGGAAAGCACCTCCTAGTGTAGTGACTACCTACGGAGTGCCTTACGACATGTTCAGTGTTATGCACTACCCAAATATGGCTTTCTCGAAAAATGGAAAACCTACTTTAATTTCCAGAGTGAGTAAGAGTTACCGCATAATCATTGAGAGACTATTTTTTTACATTTCAACATTTTTGCTAATAAATTCGACAGAAGTTGTTAAATCCATATATTATTTGATTAACAGAAAAAGTTATCATGTCCCATGAGAACAATTTAATTTTTGACAATCTCTTGGCGCGAATTCCGCCATTATTTATGGACAGATATTCATGTTCTGTAAGTTATTGGAAAGGTAATTCAATTCTCCATGCGCTCTACTCTTCACTTTTTTATTATAAAATTATTTTAATAGATATTATATAATTCAAGTTCTATACATTTTATTAAATTAAAAGTACCTCTATTTTGGAAATAATATTATAATGAAAAAGTTGAGAGAAAAGTGGAAAATTGAATTCTCTTTCCAATCACATAAAGAAAATTAATTTTTGTCCATAAATGACGGTGCTATCTGCTCCAGGAGATTGATAAAAATTTAATTGTTCTTATGGGATATGATTCTGCTGTTCGGCAAATGGCCGACTACTAGTGCCCACTCTTAATTGATTGAAGTAGCCTCCTTTTGAATTATATATATATATTTTTTCAAATCAAATACGGTAAGGTATCCTAAGTAGCCTAACATAAAATATTAAATTTGAAACCAGAAAACGAAAAAAACGATTTTGGTAGCACCTAACATTTTAGAGGATTTTGGTTGAAGCCTTCAACTCAGTGACCAAACTGACCAGAGAGCTGATTTTTGAAAATTAAATTAGCTTTGATTTTATTTGAAATAGCTAGCACTTGAATACATTGGACAACTATTGAACTGGTCAACAAATTAGAAGGAATATAGCATAAAAATCCTAAATTTAGACCTATAAATTCAATCTTATTAATTAATAGGAATATATCAATATTTTACAATTATTAAGTTTGGATGTTTTGAGCTGATAAAGCAGAGATGATAAATCATCTTTTGAGCTGATGATTATCAGTCTCGTGATTGAAAATAATAAATAGGTAACTAAGTTGTTTTTTACAATCGCTGCTCAAGTTTAAAAAATAAGCTCAAATGGTTGTTTGATTCATTGCAAAATGTTCTATATGCAAATTGTCTATAGGCCTATGGTATAACTTACATGATAAAGAAATTGAACTCTGAACATAGTTAATTTTGATAGGTGAGATTCATACTGCAATTCAATTTGATATTCAAAGGAATTATTGATCTTGGACAATAAACATACACAGCCTTCTGTTTGTCTATGACCAATTAATACTGTATACCGTATATATTATATTTTTAATTTATTCGATGTTTCAGAAAGAGCCAACAAAATTATTTGGGCAAAGGGATGGAGCTACAGATGGTGATTTGGAGAAAATAAGAAAAATGTACAATTGTTGAGTTTATTTAATGTCGGCCCGTATTAGAAGTTTAAAACTGTGATGAGTTTGATGAGAAATATCAGTTTCATTATAAGTTACTGTATTTCTTAATGATGCTTAAGAAAGAGTGGAAATATATAATTTATCGTTCCAAAGTCTAAAGGGTGAAATATACTTTTCTTTTCCCCTTCCCCAAGATAAATAGATAATTCAACTTAAGTGGTTAAATAACTGAACTAGATTACTAGAAGAATAGAAATTGAAACTATTCAACTGATTCAAGGTGTTGACATGAGTTTATCAATCATGGAAAGTTCTTGGTTTGAATTTGAAATGTTTAATGATAGAGTCAATTTTCTTAGGACATGCTATTTGTCAAGTAAGAAAGAAACACACAGTGACAGTAACATAGTTATCTGATAGTGGGTTACATTGTTCAATAGTATCAATCCATCCAATGCACTCAATAACTTGTTAAACAATTATTATATGCAATTATATTTCCATTTGCATAAATTTCCAACTGCTGTTATCAAATTGGAAGAAAGGCGATATAGGGGATATTATTGAGAGTTAAAAGAACATCTCCAATACAATTAGGCTGATGAGGTATCGAAATTCTCCGATACAAGCACTCAAGTACATTTTCATCTCACCTCAAGTGCATGGGGATTTCTAGAAAACTGTTTCTAACTGCTCATAGAAGACTTGTGTAGAATTGATATCTTGATTTGAAAGACTTATTTCTTGTCACATTAAGAAAATTTAAAAAAAATTCTTATTGGAATAATAAGACATTCAATGTACAATAATTACTATATTAAATAACTTAACGTTAACTTAATGAAAGTGGAAAGATGAGGGAGTTTTGTATTTTTTTTCTCCAATTAGAATAATGAGTCATTCTATCCATAATAAACACTATAGGCTATTATTACAGATGAATTATTGACAATGAACTCAATTACAATTGTTTATATTTAACAAATATTACGCCTAGCCTATAAAGCTGTAGGTTTACTGTATTTCATATATTATTTGAATAACAGGTGTTTTGATATGGGAAATAATCGATAGTAAATATTAATTTTAATTGGGACTTTTTCACAAATGCTATTGGAATATTACATACAAAAAAGTTAGAAATCAAGAGTGGTATGAAAGTCAAGTAATGAGTATTTATATAAAGAACATAAATATATCAGGTATTTTCAACTCATTGCTTTCAAGATCAATGTAACATTAAATATTTATCAATTTCATGACATACGTGAAAGAGATACACTCTACGTGATACGTAACAAACGTGGAGATTGAAAACAGTAAAAATAGGATGAAAATATTATTTATTGGGGGAAGGAGTAGTTATGACCAAGGAGTTCTCTATGCCTCCACCGATTAATTAGACAAAACTCTGATAAGATATTATTCAACTGTTACACGAATATTATTATTATTAACTGTGTGAGATCAGTTAACTAAGTCAATTATTAATTTTGTTGCAAATGAAGAAGTAATATAATGAATGATAGTAGCCTCCCTCCCCTAGACACAGATTTAAAATAGAAAACTAATTCGAAACTGATGTGTAGGCCTATTGAAATTAAAACATGAATTTTTCATGTCAAGTACCGCATTCAATACATGAAACACTTCTAATCCATCAGTACTCAAGACACATACTCTCAAGCTTTATCAATTGACATTTCCTGCGCTACAATTTGCATAATTGTAAATAAAACATTCACACCACAGGGTCCTATCCTATAAATAGATTAAAACTACTATCTAGCAAGCCTTTTACTCGCTTAGCTATTTTCTAGTTCTTCTTTTTTCAAATCTATTATTAACATGTCATTCCATCAGGATACATTGAATCATTCTCGAAACAGTGTTTTGAAGTTTTCAAGATGATTGTTTTGGAATTATTGGGAGTTTTGTTTGGTTTATTTTTGGGGGTTGACGGGAAGTATGTGGGGCATTATGTATTGCCAGAGGAGGAGACTAATATGCTGTATTTTCCATCGTCTCTAGGTGAGAATTTCCAATATTTTATATGGATTAGGCTTTCATATTAGTATTTTATATATATTATTGTTTGTTCATGGATGATTATCTTTCATGATATTCCAAGTATATCCAAAGAATAAGAATAAAGAATATATTCTTCTCTCTCACTAAAAAAAAATGTCAGCAACAGAGACAATCATGAAATATTATGTTAATTATATAGCATAAATATTAATATTCAATTATTTATAATTATTTTATTTCAAGCTTAAGATACTACTGCCTTCACTGATAGCCTTATTTTCTTAAGCCTACATTATAATTTGAATGAAAAATCAACTGCCTTACATTTCTCTACTTTTTAATTTTATTTCTCTTGTAAAGATTTCCATATGTCATGTAATTTAATTCTTAGAGCATATCAACTTTCCTATAAGTAACTCTGATAAATTTCTAAAATATGGAAATAGATAGATAAAAGATAAAGGTATTATAGATATATGTATCATCCCTTTATCTATTATTATCAAGGACTGAACTTTTGATTTCAAAAATTTTTAAACATCTTTATTATTTCTATACGTCTATTACAAGAGGAAAAATGAATTATTTATTATTCCGAAAGAAACTCACTTCCAACATTAATCTTACACTCAATAGTCTAATAACCTGGACAAGAATCTATGAATGAGTTTTTTTATTCTTCTAAAACGTATTAGACGAGTGTTAGCTATCCCAAGATAAGGCTCAAATTTTTTACTCACATCCGACTTCCGTATTTTTAGGAGATGAAAGGTACCCGGAGCTTTCTTCACGCCTGTTTCAAGGAGATATTCTCCTCGACTCCAGGGAGGATGCGAAAAACGCAGTCACCTCACCGAAACTGAAATGGCCCAATGGAATAGTGCATTACGAGTTCACCTCAAACTACAGTAAGTTCAAAAGAATTATTGCTTTTGAAAAGAAATACAGCCACAATGAACATTGAAAAAATATAAATACAAGCCTTTATTAGGCCTGTAAGCCTGCCCTATAAGTACATCACATTACATTGGTGTATTGATAGGTGCATCACAATACAATTATCTTGAAAATTACAATTACAATTATCTTGAAAATTTGACACATTACTAGGCCTATAAAGGCTAACACAGTTGAAAGAACAATATGCATTAGAATTAATATGGTACAAAACATAGAGAATTGAAATATCTTCCAGCTATGGTTTTCCCTAGGGTGGTTTACATAAATGAGAAGGCTTAAACAGTATTCCAACTTCGTGCACTAGCCCTCATTTCAGCCTATAGTCTCCTAAGGATACCCTATACATTATAATATTTTTATGCTTCAAATTTCAGCCTATATTGTACTATGGAAATAATTATTCCGGTTAAAAATGTTGAATTCTTATTGAATATTTTCAATTTGAAAATGTCAATGATTTGGCTTCAATAACAACCTTTCTGGTTTTTAAATTGATAATTTTTTCATAGTGGTGTTTTTTTTATTGGAAATTGGAAATTGACATAATCTGAATTTGGACATTGTAATTAAAATTGGAATAGACGTTTTGGGCTTTAGAACTTTTCTCATCCCTTTTATTGTATCATTGTAATCAATTAAGACAGAAAACCCTAGATGTCAGCTGAAAAAACGAGACTATCTCTTTGGGAAGAAGAACTTCCACTGGTCTCCCACTTCAAAGCTAAAGAGAGGATTTGACAAATGGAGGACACTCAATAGACTGGCGTCTCAAGGTGCAGAACTGACATGAGATGAGGATATTCAGATGACGAAAACTGCGACTGCGGCCTCCCACAGTCCCCTGAGCACCTCCTTTGTGAGAAGTTAGGGCTCAATTGCCTCAGTGAGAATTTGTTTTCAGCAAATGACAAGGCGATTTACGCTGCAAAATTTTGGAAAAAAGAAATTTGACCCATAGTATGATTCAAGTCCGGACACGGAAAGTAAGTAAGCTTATCAAATTAATAAATGGATAAATATGTATCTTTTCTCTCCCCAGCCGAGGAGGAACGCACCAAAGTGCGCAAGAACATGGACCTGCTCGAATCGAAGACCTGCGTGAAATTCGTGCAGCACAAGAACGAAGATGTTTACATTCTGATCAACAAGAGACCCTACGTTGGCTGCTACGCTATCCTCGGTTACCGCACCGAAATCGGACCAATCCCCGTCAACTACATGTCGCCACAGTGTCTCAGCTATGCGGGGACTATACAGCATGAACTGCTGCATGTCCTGGGACTCATGCACGAACAAGCTAGAACCGATCGAGATAACTTTGTCGACGTGTTGTGGGACAATATCGAAGAAGGTAGGGATTTTCCTTATTTTATCTGTTTTCTTATTTCATCAGATGTAACTAGAATATTGATTTATTAATAGAAAATTGAACTATAATGACTAGAAAATTATTTATATGTGGTATGGGATAATATCAAAGAAGTTTTATTATTTCACATATCAGAAGTAAGAATATCATGATAAAGTAAAGAATCATCAAAGGATCTCTATGCAGTATAGTAGCTGAATGGTGGCTAGAGAATTGTTTTGTAGTAGATACCGTGAGTTTTGTTTTTTCTTAATTCAGTAGCTATAATAAAATTGTTAGAATCCAAGTATGAGCGTATAATCCCTTACGATTCTTATTTACTTTTTGGTGCCTAGAATGTTTCCCTCCGTTAAAGGTATTAAATAGCCTATAGACGAACAAAAATGAACAATATTAAATTAATAGCCTACATTTTTTATTAACAGAATTTAAAAGCATTAAGTGCCTATTTGAAATGTTTTGCATGAATATTGAGACTTATATTATGCTTTAATTAATACATAAAAAAGTTATTATATCATAATTTTTAATTGCATTTTTATAATTATTACACCAGTGGTAGCTGTAAATAACAAATTGAATATTCAATTGCTGAGTTTTGTTAATTTTATAAATCAGTAGATTCACAGACTCATAATTTTATACAGTACAGAGTTGTACCTATCTCCGCATTAGCTGCATGGAGTATTAAAAGTAGAAAACATTTTTATACATGCATGTACTCTTGCATGGAGGCATATTTTGTAGTTTTTAAATTTCATCCACTCATGTTAAAACTTGTCTACATTTTCTGTTATAAATGGTTCAATAGATTGAACTTAGCAACCACATGATGTGTCTTTGCGAATATGGGGGTGAGGTAAAACGGGGCCTTGACAATTCTGAGTCAAGGCGATTATTTTTAGTACCTAATTTAATATTAGTACAATCTATTTTTACAAATATTCTAAAAAATTATCATATTTCAGCACATTATAACGACTTTTCGCGGGCATACCCTGGTTCAGCCACTGCTTTTGGACTTCCCTACAACATTATGAGTGTCATGCACTACCCTAACATTGCTTTCTCAAAGAATGGCAAACCAACTATATTGTACAAGGTGAGAATCATTGAGGATTGATCAAATTCATTAGCTGATTAAATTATTAGTGAACCTTTACTTGAGTCCTAGTTGCACAAAAGTTTGGTTTAATACCGATCAAACATTTCAATTCTTGTGAGAAATCAAATATTAACTTCAATCTACTTTTGAGCATTTGGATAGGTAGAATGGCAAATACAGATATATTATTCAACCAATATTGTATTATTACAAAGTACAATGTATAGTGAGATTAGAATTCCGGTCACTGGTATTGATTCTGCCAAATAAATTTATTATTCTACCAATATCTTACTGTTAAAGAGAAAACTGAGATTAGAATTCTGATTAGGCTACTGATATATATTAGGCCAATACTTACCTCACCAGGAAAGTCAGTTCAATAGTTTTTCGCAGTAGTTATTCAAACGTAATCATTTCTCAAGTAATAAACACTGAGGTTGAAAACTGAGCTGAATAAGCATATCTGGTTTCTTGATGCATAGACAGTGCCTGTGAAAATTGCCAAAAAATTGATTTATATCAGACTTACGGTGATGACTTTTTCAGTACCTATTAGAAGAAACATCAAACAACAAGTGGCCTATTAGATACAGTCAATATACGAGTGAAATAATATGATTTTTATGAATGTCATTGAAACTTGTCTTAGTGACAAACCATTCATTTTCAGTTTACTTTTAAACTTTAGCAAGACTAAAAAAAGTTCTGAAAACTGTATGCACACACTATCACAAATTGATTTTGAACTACTTATTCTTGCAATCTATCTCTTTCAACCCATTATTAAATAGGCATCTATATGACATATATTTAATATATTTTATATTTTTACTTATATTTAAAAGTGGATTGAAAGAGATAAATTGCAAGAGTAACATAAGTGGAAAGTCACCTACGCAATGCATGTAGTCAATTTAAGTTTTTAGTTCAAAATTAATTAAGTCCTAATTAAATCTAAATCAACTTATTGTGAACTAAAATATTTTCGGAAATTATGTTTCACTTTCAGTTGAAAATGATAGACTTCTTAAATTGAAACTAAATCAACTTATTGAGAAATTTTCAAAAATGGTGTTTCACTTTCCAGTTGAAAATTATAGACTTCCTAAATAGAAACTAATAATTTTATTGATGAGTTTTGCAATATTTTCAAAAATTTTGCTTCACTTTTCAGAAAGATCCCAACACCCCAATGGGACAACGAGATGGAGTAACAGAGGGTGACTTGGAAAAAGTGAGACGGATGTACAATTGCCCAGAGCAGAATTCAAACTCCACATCAGGCAATTCACCCGGTGTCAATCCTGCTGGAAACTTTCTTAATATTTTAAACATTTTCAAACCTTCTTGACTAACTTTCAAGTCATTTACTTAGAACAGCATCTACTCTCTCTTAAAAATATAATAATTATAAAATAAATGTAGTGCTGTGTTTCTCAAAATGTTTTATAAAATTACTAATGTCAAGTAATGGAATAAAAAGTTTTGATGTTTGATTCATGTTATTTTTCCACTTTGACTAGGAATTTGGGTGAATGCATTTTTGCAACATTTGATTGCTTATAAAATATAAATATTACTTTATAGCCATTGAAAACTAAGCGTTTCATCATAAATCTATTAATCTATTTAGGTAGTTATTGTTTTGACAAGTCGTTTAGACGAATGAGATTTTTTAATTATTCGATTTGATGAACCTATTTATTCCATTCTGAATAGACTACTATACTTGTTACTCTGACAAGGATTGTTGAAGGATAAGATTTTTGTATTATTCGATTCGATTACATCTTTGAAGATGGCAAATAATTTACTTCAGTCCATACTATTCCAGGTAGCATTCCCAAGCGGAAACTCGAGCTGCGCCTCTCAAGACGCCCGACTCTAATTGCGCTGCTCGACCTGCCCGGCTCTAGCTGCGCTGCTCTGGGCACAACAACTCTATCCACATTACTAGATTATGAATGTTCACTTTGTTATTAGGGCTAATGTGTAATAAATCAATAAATAGTGAAATTCACTTGAAAAGTGTGAATTTCACTATATATTGACTTGTTATACATTAGTAGCCGTAATAACAAAGTGAACATTTATAATATAGTTATGTGAATGAAGTTGCAGTGGCTAGAGCAGCGCAGCTAGAGCCGGGCAGCTCGAGCAGCGCATTTAGAGCTGGGCGTCTTGAGCCGCGCGGTACGAGCTGCTGCTTGGGAATGTTACCTTGAGGTATGTTCAATACAATAAATTGAATATGCATAACCAAGTAGGCTACTTTTCAACAGAATATAGAAAAAAGTTAACAACATATTCATTGATGAAAATATTTTATTGATATTAGAATAAGATTATAATCATAATATTTCCAATTGCTGCCTTATAATAAGTTTTAATACAAAGCATTGACTTTCCTAAATAATATACATTGAGCCAATTAAGGCATTTATATATGTACATATATCACAGATCTGTTCATTTTTTCGTCAAAGTAAATCAACAAAATCCTTATTGTTGAAAAACTGCGATAAAGTTATATTGATTAATAATTAGAATTCAATTATATTATTTATCAAATTAGAATTTATTATTTAATCAGATGATGGCTATGGATATTTACAAGACGAACAATAAGTTGACATGAATCTATGAATTACTTCAATTTCAGGAGATACCCATCATGATAATATTATATTAATATTCTGATATAAATGAAGGTAGACCTATAAAAATATTACTAACTAATCTAGATGATTTCAGTACTATATGCAGAATATGATTTCTTATTAAAAATGACAACTATACAAAAAACAGTAATAAAAAAATGAAATACATCATGTCGATGGCTTGCAAAAGTCAAAAATACAAAAATATGTGTCCAAAAAACCTCTGTTTGCAAAATCATTTTCAGGGCAAAAATATTAAGAGAATATTCTCAATTACTAGTTATTACTTTAAAACTTACTTGAATTTGATTTTGCAATGTCCATCAAGTGAAGGAATTTATCCACAAAGAACATTAATATGTCTCCAAAAAATGGTTGCACTCTTTTCACTATACGTTGTAAAAGGTGTAATATTGACTATACAATATTCAGTCACCTACAAATTTACAAATTTGTCAAATATTGGCTCTAGGCCTTCTGTATTCAAGTCTGTTTCTAAATTATGTTTTAACCCTTTTCTACTCATTGTATGCTATAGTCCGTGCGAGCTGAGAATGGAATATCTGTGAGTGGAAAATATGTGAGTGGAGAAAAAAAACAATATTTCAATATTATATTTTAATTGAAAAATTTATTTGGATGGAAACAGACAATTAAGGGCCAGTTCCTGCCTTTCAGATGGATACTGTAACTGTTAAAATGAAAAAGCTATTATTTGATTGTTTTGGGCGGAGCCGGCTGAAAAATTCCATTCTTAGCGCGCGTGGACAACTGCTTTAAAAAATTTGCAAATCCTTCACAAAAATGGAAGAGTTTCGTTCACATCTAAACAGTATATCTATAACAAATACAGAAACCCAATAGCTGAGATTCAAAATAATCATTTTCCAAGATTTATTAATGATAAAATTGAAATTTCAAGTGAATGTGATGATTTATGGATATCCAACAATCATTCATAAATATTATCCAATTCAAATTTCCTCTACAATTTCACTCAACTCCTTCTATTGCCCGATACAGTCAATATAAAAGTAAATATATTTGCCCCAAAGATCTGAATTATCAAGCTACAATACAGGTAAATATATTAGCAAAGAACAAACCCAGCTACAAAACACTTAGATCAAACATGATCCCATTACAAGCATTTTCATAAGTCATAAACATAGAACATACATGACAAACTATTACAAACATGAAAACACTGAATTGACAGGATAGTTTAATAAATTGATATATCTACAATAAGTACATGCGATGATTGCAAGAGAGTAGTGTAAGTATCTATTCAAGAAATTAATGGGTTATAAGGAGCCTTAATGGGGAAGATCATTTGAGCTGCGAATGTTGAAAGATATGCTTATTTAAATAAATGATGGAGCAGAAATTTTACAAATTTTGTAAATGTTTTAGAAAGTGAAGAGATGTAAAAAGTTTATTCTAATTTAAATAAATGAAGAAAAATGTTGTTATATTCTACTGAATATATTAAACAGTCGATTGTAAAAAATTGGCACATTTTCGTCCCGATAATTATTGAAGACGTTACTTTAGTCAATCACTTACATATGGCTTGAATACACGAAGGGAATCAAGCTACTTTTAATATTTGCTAGGATGATATAGTTTCTTTGTAAATCTGTCACAATCAGTAGAAACTAAGATTGCAGCATACGGTAGGCCTAATGTTTAAAAAGCCGTAGTTGGAAAACACATTTGGAAAGATCATTTCTGTAACATTTCATATTCTTATATAAAATATTTGACATCAGTAGGAATTATGTTCTCAAACTCAACATTCATTAATATTGGGAACGGTTGTATGTTTTATTAGAATTTCTCCAACAGCCTACAAGTACCGGGGACCTATAAAACCAGGTGCCTGTTTACTGTTTTATGATAGTCCTATAATACAGGGAATAAGGCACTAGGCCAAGTTAATTGCAGTTAGATGCTGCAGTGCTATGAATATAGATGCTCATGAATTTTAACATGACCAATAAATAGTCCTGTATTTCTTGTATTAAAGGACTTGTGAAAGGTTATTAAACAGGCCGCAAATTGAAATAAAAACATTCACAATGGGGGAAAATTATTTTCTTGATCAAAATCAACTAAGAAAATGGTTGCTAGTATGGCCAGTTGTTATGTGTATCATTAAGACCGTCTACTCTACACCTTCTACGTTTGAAATAAGTCCAACCGAACGTTGTTATATGAATAAATCCACATGAATAACAGTAAATCCACATTAATAACAGTAATTCCACATGAATAACTGAATCATGTTCAAACCAAAATATTCAGCTGGAACAAAGTTTCAACTGTGGATAGTCAGTTTAAGAGTGGGTGGTAGTGGACGGCAAACTGCCGAACGGCAAAATTAAGCCCCATAAGAACAATGTAATTTTTATCAATCTCTTGGAGCGGATAGAGCCTCTATTTATGGACAGAATTTTTACTTTTTCGATTTTTAGTTTAATTTAATAATTATTGCATAATTAATTAACTAAAAAGGAATTGAACTCTAATTATTGAAATAAACTAAAAATCGAAAAAGTAAAAAGTAAAGCCCCTGGAGAATTAAATTCTCTTTCCAATGACATAAAGGACGTGAAATTCTGTCCATAAATAGAGGCAATATCTGCTCCAAGAGATTGATAAAAATTACATTGTTCTTATGGGGCTTGATTTTGCCGTTCGGCAGTTTGCCGTCCACTACCACCCACTCTTAAACTATTGAAAATGTACAATCAGACTGATTATACAGTCTCTATAGTTTAAACTATTCAGAATCAGAACCAAGTTTCGTTAAACTTACTTCATGCGAAAATGTTGCATATTATAGAGGCTGCTGTTGAAAAAATTTCAACATCTGTAAAAAATTATAAGGAAAGCAACTATTCTGAAAACATATAAAATTAAGACGATCTTTCGAGAATCGAACATACTATTGTAGATATAGTAGACCTTAATCTACAATTCTACCAAGTATAGTTAACTAGTCTAAGGCACTATCCAGTAGAACCCAGCTGTAAAAGATTAACAATGAAACCATCCATTCTGGAAAAACTAAAACATACATGGATCTACAGAGAATCATATGGATTCACAACAGGAATCAACCTGATTAAAAATGTCGATGATCTTCCGAAAAACAAACATACTGTTATAGAGTATAATTTGTCACAGATTTACAAAGAAACCAAGCATTCTTGAAAAACTAAAAAAATTGACTTATGAATCTACAGATAATTAAATAGATCTATAACGGAAATCAACTTAATATAAAATGTCGATGATCTCCCAGAAATCGAACATACTATATGAAGTATAGTTTTAACAGATTTACAATGAAACCAACCATTCTAGAAAACCCAAAACAAATGGATCTACAGAGAATCAAATTGATTTACGATGGGAATCAACCTAATAACAATAATGTCGTTGATCTTTAAGGAATCAGAGATATTTAAAACGGGATTTATCCACAGAGAAGTCGTCAAACAATCTGCATGCTATTACCCTGATTGAGTAGTGTCATGCCGTTACCCGACCGCTCCATATCACCCGCCTCAATCTGTTCTTTTAACAGTTCCAGTTCCCGAATACCAGAAACGGTTACTTCATACTTATGCGTTACCAGTGACCGATAGAAATGCACAGCGAACGCCAGGAAAATAACTAAAACTGGTATAAGTAGTATACAAGCTGACCACGCTGCGTATTGGGAGAAATCGTAGAATTTCACCCAACAAAGTATTGCGATTTCTAGGAGAAACAGGACGAGACCGAGGAGTGTGGAGAATGCCCATGCGGTCTCTATGTACCAATGGAGGCGTTCGTGGGGTGATTCATGGACCAGGCTGATGGAGTGAAGGTTGCAGACTGCGTCTATGTTGGGGAGTATGCAGGTACTGATCATAAGTGCAAGCATGTGGACGGCGACTAGGAGGGTGGTACATACGGCGAACGCTATCAGCATCTCTTGCGGAACTTTTGTCTTCTCCTGTAGTTGTACCTCGACCATTGCCACCTGGTGAATACGTATAGTATGCTATAAATTATATCAAAACGTTGAGAGGTTTCGACTACTCCTTGTGCGCTCCAACAGCTGGTGTTGTCAATTGAAAGTTTTTATTCTGATATACCTAGATGCTAGATGATGGACATTAGATGCTCTACATCAGCTGTTAGTAGGTTACATCACGTATAGTCTGGTTGAGCAGAGATGACATTCTGAAAAGATGGGGAAATGACTCCAGCTAGGTCTATATTGGTTCAAGAATAAGAGATTTGGTCTCAAATTGCTTGGTTCAAAAATAAAAAAAAAATGGAAAACAGAATGTTTTCTACAATATTAGAGATTAAATTATATATTTTTTCAACCAATATTGACCGAGCTGGAGTCATTTTCTCATCTTGCCAGAATTTTTTCTTCGCTTGACCAGACCAGAGATGTAACCTACTAACAGCTGATGTAGAGCATCTAATGTATATTATGATTTCATAAAAATTATCTAGGAATAGCAAATTGACAACTTTAATTGACATCAGATATTTGAACGCAATAGGAGAAGTCTAAACCACCAAACTTTTTGGCGTCAGCTAAACCAGCTTAAGCCACTAGAAAGATTATATATTCTATGAGAAATGACAACCTTTTTCCATTTTTATCTGAGTAACAAAGAATGTTGGGGATATGTCCTACGGAATGTCACTACTTGATGTAGGGAATCAGCCTGAGAAGTTTGGCACCTTCCTCATGAAACACCATGTCCGAGTATGTCATCCATAAATCCATATTAAATGGTGTCTTTGATTTTTTCACAACATTCAAATCCAAATTGGATTAAAATATTGTGTTGATTCTCTGAATAAACAAAAAATCCTGATAGTCCTGATCAAATCGAGTGGGCACACAAATAATCAATAATATTAATATTGGGAAGCGGTTTGTCCCAGTGGTAGAGAGCGTCTAATCGGTGAGATTAGATAAGCGACGTGCCTCTACCACCACTGTTGTAACGGTGACCGGCTCCTCTGAATTCAATTCATGAGCCTCAAAAATCGCTTCCCGGAGGTTCGGAACCCACCTAAAGCGGTAGGTCCATTCATCTCTCATCATCATCCTTCCCATTACCCACGCACAGGCCCAAGAGCCCATGTGGGCATCACCCTCAAAAAAAATAAATAAATAAATAAAATAAATAAAAAATGATGGTTATTGATGAAATATCAATAATTCATTTTAAATGGCTCCAGCTGAAAAACCCACAGAACCTAACATTGTGAAACATTGATATTAAAAACTGTGATTGGAATTGTTAAGAAGCTTTCTCCAAAGATTTCCAGAAATCAGAATTTTTTCATGAATCTACGATACATAGTTAAAATATTAATTATTAAGTTATAATATTAATTATTAAAATACCTAAAATTATCACAAGAAAGAGAGAGAGAGTGAGAGAGACAGAAAATGGAAGTGGCACATAAAACAACCATACGAGCCCATTACACCTTCTAATGCAAACTTTTTTTCAACTCTACTCTATTCAATGAGTGCTTGGAGCAAATTACAATCGTTCAAGTGTTATAATTCTATGCAACCTACTAAAACTGCGTTTTCAAACATTTTTTTTTTTTTTAATTGTGACCGAATAATGTTTCCTTGAAAAATTCTGAAAAGCGCATTCCAGTCAGGATGAAAAGACTTCAGAAAGTTGAGTATGCTCCCAACACTCGGTGAAAAGATTTTAGTATAATATATAAACGTTCCCACTAGAAAATCCAAACTGTAACACATATTTATTCAAAGTAACACATTTTTCCAATCACCAATTTCCCTTCAAATTCTAAATAAGGCCAAAACAAAATTCTAAAACCTTCACTATCACATAAACTTATATCATAGGGTGATTAAAAAAAAGCGCCGGTTTTAATATATCAGATTAAGAGGATTATTCACGAATCTTCAACTCAAATGTTAAGTCTGTCCTCCTATATGGTTGCGAGACATGGAAGGTAATAGCTGAAATTAGTAAAAGACTTCAAGTTTTCATCAATCGGTGCCTGCGAAAGATTGAGCGTGAGTGGTGGCCATATGTTATTTTAAATGAAGAGATCTGGCACAATACAGGACAGATGCCCATAGACATTGAGATCAGGAAGAGGAAATGGAGGTGGATAGGTCATACCCTAAGGAAAAGAGATGGAGCAATTGAAAAGGATGCCTTACAGTGGAATCCTCAAGGGAGAAGAAAAAGAGGAAGGCCGAGGATTTCATGGAGGCGAACAATAGAAAGTGAGCTTGGCAAGGTGAAGAAGACATGGCAAGAGGTGAGAAGAATGGCGGAGGATAGAGAGAGATGGCGGCTATTCGTGGATGCCCTATGCTCCAACTGGAGTTACAGGAATTAAGTAGTAAGTAGTGAGAGGATTATTCAAACGAAAAACTAAAAATAAATAAATCAAAATGATCATCTTCCAATTTAATGTATGAAAAATTATGTCACGTATGTGCCCTCCTCTACTGCGCTGGCCTGGCACGCATCAATAATGTCCACGTAATTCACTATTTTAGTCTGGATACATTCAGGTAAGATGGGAAAATGACTCTAGCTCGATCAATATTGATTCAAAAATTATGAATTTTGCATCAAATCGTAGAAAACATTCTGCTGTACAAACTGAGACCAAATTTATAGTTTTTCAATCAATATTAACCGAGCTGGAGTCATTTTCCCATCTTGCCAGAATGTCTTCTTTGCTCGACCAGACTATAATAGTGAACAACATGGACAGATTTAATGTTTGCCAGCGCCGTAGAGGAGGACTCATGCAAGAAATTATTCTTCATACATGAAATCGGAGTCAGATGAACATGTTGATGTATTTACTTTCAATTTTTCGTTCAAATAATCCTATTAATTTGATATATTAAAACCGGCGCTCTTTTTGAACCACTCTGTAGTTTACATTTGCAACTGATACGTCTCAGTTTCCCTCCAAATTCAAAGTGAGACTGAAACACAACACAAGAAACTAAACACAACTAACTGATGAACACTGACCAACACAGATAGAATTCAAATTAATTAAACACAAGAGAATTTCTTCAGCTTACCATTGCGAATCCTGATAGCAGAGCTGATGTTTTACTGGAGGCTTTGAGCTTTGCTCGACTCAACTGAAGCTTTCTCCACGATAAATAGCTGGGAGAGTTCAGTCCTTCACCTGAGGTCGACATTTTCTGTAAAAAAAACAATAAACATTGAATTAATAAAACAAAAACCAAATATTTAAAATAAAAAATAAAAATAATTTTTTATAAGGACAAAGAAAAAATTACCAACACTGGAGTATTGAAGCGAGACTTGATTCTATTACTGAAATTAGAAACCTTGTAAATTTTACAAATTGAACACAATTTAATTATTTTGAACAGAACAGATGAATATAAACTTTCAGATAAATATAAATAGATGAATATAAAGATTAATGTAGCATTTGATACATTCAAATTTTCAGTATGAAAGATAAAGTATTCAATTGAGCATTCATTTTCAAAGCATACTATTTTACGACTCTTGAAACTATAATCCTCTGAGATTCCACGAATGCAAGAATTTTACTCGACTATATCGACTAACTCACATTAGCAAATATGGAATAAATATTTTTGAATATCTGTGAAGCATGCCCCCTTTTTGACCTGATTTTATTTCATCCACTGTTTTTTTTTCATTTGGTTTTATTTGTATTGGTAAATTAATAGATTTCAAGTTTAAATTGATAACTCCTCTTTGTCTATTTATTCAGGATAAAACAAAATATGATTATTAAACACAAGATTTTGAATTTGAAAAATTATAATTAAGAGAACTAATTACAGTAATCCATATTTATTCTAAGTGATTAACAAACTATATATATACATGCTTCTATGTAGTTATTCACTATATTCATCAACACATGCTAAGCAGAACTGTGTGAATTAAGCTATAAGACAATATTGAACAAAAACTTGAACAATACCAAAAAAATTAACAACTTATATCAAATAAACTTTTCAATACTATTTGATAAATATGCCAAATATTTTAAACATTGAAACAATTTATACAAGCAATACTAACTTATAGGAAATACTCAAATTCAATAAACATAGTTTGCTGAAATCAGAATTTTACATTTTTGCTTGAATGATATTTCAACATGAGTATTTTCTAGTGGTATTGGTTGAATAATATCATCATGAGCAGATTTACATATTTTGGTAACGAATATGAGATTATCTTTTATTATTTTCTTGGGGCTGGATTGATTACGACTAGATAAGTTCAGCAAATCTAGAAATCGACTTAAGATTATATTGGAATGATACAGGCTGAATAAGTTTATTAAGAGTATATGAGTTATACTGTAGTCCTGTAAGTGAGAGATGGGTAGATTAATATTATCAATGAACCAAACATAAATGACCATACCTTTGGAACTCAATCACGTGGTACTAAATTTGATGATCTAGCCAAGCAACAATGATAGTGGCACAGTCAACACAAAAATTATTTTAAAATATCAAAAACGCAAAATGCAAAATTATTTTGATTGAAGTCTTCTAGATATAGGAATTCAAGCAATATTCCTTGTTTCTGATTCTACGGAAGTCTGAAAATAAGAGAATGAACTACATCAATATTATTATTCTAACTAATTTCTATATTTGTGATAACTGGAAGATAAACTTGAGGAATGATTTATCACGATAAGAATCGTAAATTGAAAAGTTATGATAGCATAAGTCTACATAAGTTGATTTGTCATCAATAGATTTTTTTGAATACTTTCAGAATAAGATTGAATCAATTCTTCTATCTCTTTTAAAGAACTCTTTACACAATATTAGAGTTTGCATCATTGTTAATTCCATTGATTTTTAATTACAAGTTATTTCCATGGATAACAATAATATGAAAAAATAGCCAAATATTCAAGTGAGTTATCATTTATATTTTTTTAATTTGAAGTACGTAGCTAACAGGGTAGGTTCAGTATATTTGATAATATTTACATTAAATGATAAGTTTTGACGCATAGAATACACAAGCAATCCTCAAAAATGAACAACTTCCTGCCAACAAGATTAATTACAACAATAAATGAGTTATTCAGAAAACATTGATTTAAAAACCACACATCATTGAATCATTAGCATACTTGATTACAAAACACGAACCCACAGAAAAAATTCAACAAAGGAAAGTCTACAGCATAAGGCCTATAATGAAATTACCGTATATCATATTCTACAAGAAACTGATACTGTAAATCTACAATATTTTATTGGAAATCAATCAGTACAACAATAGCAAGCTTGAACAGGATTTCATTCTATAATAAGGATAACAAATTTATTTCTTGGAAGTTATAACACCATTTTTACAACGTTTTTTATGAAGATAAATGTAAATTACAATCACATAACTCTACAATGTACCCAAACTAGAAATAAGTTCTGTGTAAATGGAGGCAGTTCATAGCCCCAAACGAAGGAGATTATTAATATTTATATTTTTTAACAATCTTTGGATCATTGGAATATGGTCAGAATACCAGAGGTATGCTCCTTTCCAGAGGTTTCCAGAGGTTTCCAGAGGTATGGAAACTTCTATAAAAACTATAGAGACTATTCAGTCTTGAATTGATTTACATATTATATCGTACAATAGGAGGTTTTACTATTGAAACAATCGGATTGAATGTTTTTGTATTATTATTAAAAACATCAAGAATCAAATTTGATGGACATTGGTTTGTATCTTATTGAAAGGCAATAATGAACCTCGGACACACTGCTTTACAAAGATCTGACTACTCTCATATTGAAAAATGGGAATGTATGAAAATTTACGTATAGCTTGTGCCGAAAATTACGGCGATTTCGTCTGTTCCTTGTGCGTTCCAACAGCTTATGTTGCCTGCAAACAGTCAGTTATTGTACCGGACCAGCTGACTAGAGAGCTGAACCAGTCGGACCATCTGAATAGAGTTGCGAATATACTCCAGTCAGCTGTTCCAACCAATGTCTTCCAACCATCCAGCTAATGACAAACAAGGAACAGAAGAAGCCGGATTGATTTTTAGCAACAGCTCTTTCTCATCCAAACCTAGAGTAAAAAACCTAATCGAGATTATTAAAAAGGTGCGTTGAAAATATCAAACTATTAGTAAAATCACTCAGAACTACTAGGAAAAGAACGCTGAAAATCTTAACCCATGCTTGAGGATTCTATTCATGGAAACTTTAAAATTTTACTCACCCTGTTAGGGTTGTAATTGGCCCAGGGCAGATCGTAGTTAATGATAGCAAGCCCACTATCGGGGGCATCAAGTGTTCTTCTTCCTGTACTGTTTGACCACGAGGACATTGACCCTCTCTGTCCCTCCGAGCGAGATATCTTCATAGGCCGCACCTGATAATCAAAATGACAAATAAATGAATGAATAGAATTTAATTGCCACCAATTCATTGAGCATAGACAACGTCAACAAGTCTATCAGTCTATCAGCTCTTAGATAATCAGAAAACGCTCTCACCGAGCGACAAAGCACAACACATTTTATGTTCAACTATTTTACTTGGAATATTGCTTCCGAACGATGGCATAATAAATATTAAGAAAAACTTGTCAAAACAAGTCTGAGTTTGTAGATAGTATCAATAGAAATGATATTTTTTTGGAACATAATATTCTTGGTAGAGTAATTATAACTTTAAAAAAATGTAATTAGGTTTCAAATTGAACTAATGATACAAATAAATAGGTAATTGATATAATTTGTAGAATGGATATTGATGTTGTGGAACCTTTCCGTAATTATTATAGAAACTCAAGAAAGTATTTTCTACTTTGTTTTGACAAAAATTCAAGGTACTGTTAGATTTTCACCAAATTAAAGTAGAATTGACAATTTTTCAAGTTTTTCCCCAATTCTTTAAAATAAGAAATTGGTTGAAATTTACAGATATATTTATTATCGAGATACGGTACAGATTGTTACAACATTAAAAATCTCAGGTGAACTTTCTATGTGATACAAAAGGCGATAAGTCCTGTATCATGCTAGCTCACAGAGTTAATACAAATTAAAGGTTTTTTATTATTATTGAGAATTCTTGTATTGTATTGAGTCGAATTTTGATGGATTTTGATAAAGAGCTTTAATGAATTCATCTATTTGAACGGAGATTGGACTGTGGACACACAGCTTTAGGAAGCAACTGATAGTAATAAAGACTCAATCACTCTCTTTTAAATACATTCAAATATTAAAAGAATCATGAAGGATGATGAGTTTTTGAATGTATGAATGTGAGCTAACACCATACTGCTTCAGCATTTTGATTTGATTTATACTAGTCAGAACAAGTCGGCATCATCAATAAAACATCATTAGTTTCTATCAGACTACTTGAAATAATTCATCTACTGTCCTAATAGGACCGCGTTTATTGGGCTAGAAATAAGAGGATAAATAATCCTCTTTTTCTTTTTGGGACTGATTTTTACAAGCAGTCAATGAACTCGTAGGAAAAATAACGATTGATTCATATTGGAAATGAAAAATATAATTTAAAAAATATTACACAATAGTTGTTTCAACAATAATTTCAGTCAGTCATAGTGTTTTGTGACAGAATGTCAAAACTGAAATGTAATAGTTTCTTATCTGACAAAATTCACAGCAAGTTGCTTTTTCATTCAACCTCAGTAAAATATTGATATTTTCAATTCATATAAATGACTTTCAAACTTTTATATTCAGTCACAGTTCACGATCAAAAATTACGCCGAGAAATTATGAAACTTCAAATATTGAAAAGCATCCTGACCGATCAAGCACCTGGATTTTATTATTTATAACTCAAAAAACTTTGAACTCCCATATTGGTTTCCAATTCTAATCCGAAACAATGACTAACACTTTAGATAGGTAACTTATAATTATAACTCTTGTCTCTTTAATATAATATTATTACTTTGAAATCGATAGCTCAACATTGATTAACAATAGAGTAGAGAATTTTTTAAATAAATAAAGAACCTGTTGACCATAAATCAAAAGTGATTAGCATAACACAAGGAACAATAATGTTAACAAAAAAATACATGAACAGAAATGTCGATTCAAAATGTATGAATGAGAGTTATATTAATTGACAAGTAATGACAATAAATTCACAATTGCATGTACATACATACATGTATATTGAATTGTGTCTGAATGATACTGATTCCAATTTCACCTTGAAACTTGGTAAGTTAACATTGAAGTCTGTCCACCGGTCTGCAATTCTAATCAGTTATCACCTTGGCTCAGTTTAACGACTTATCAATGCACAAATAGAAGGAAAGGTTTTATCCAAGTCTGTGAATTATTTCTAAGTTTTCAAACGAAATTAAGCATCTATTTCCTCGCACTAACAATTTGTTCAGAAGATTAAGAATAAAATAATAAGCATCACTATCAAAATTTATTATTGTTGATATACAGTATATGTTAATTATTTAACTTGATATAAAATTGATTTACCCAGTCACAGAAAAATGAATGAAATACAGGATTTCATTGAAAATAACTGTATTATTAATAGTATTGAAGGCTATTACACAGTATGTCATAAGCGCACATCTTTAATAAAAGCCTTCCAATAAGTGCATGAATGCTCATGTCAAATGGAATTATAGTTGTATTTTTAAATTCTTAGTTTTTTATAATACCATTAATAGTTATTTTTATTAATTGTTGATTATTTATAAATAGCAGATACCTCAACTAGTGTACTAATTTATAATGTATAGCTAGATAACTCTAATTGAATTCTTCAAATACCGGGATTAGTTATGTTTTATGTACTCACAATATTAACTCTTCGAATTGTTCTTGAACAAACTGTAGCCTACTTTTTTATAAAACCACAGCTTGGAAACAACAGAAAAGTATACTCAGGTAACTCACGCCTGATCCCTTACAAGATAGAATCAAAATGATTAAATTCCAAGTCATCTTCAGTACCGTACCAATAAATGTGCATCGTGATATAATTTTGGAATGTCCATCAATTTTAGATCTTGAGAATTATGTAACCTTGGATGTTTCTATTTGAAATTGGCCAATTTTTGGTTCCAATATATTGTACGATTCATGTCGTACATCGTTCTGAGATAATTTTGAGCCACTAAAAAAGATATAAGTAGAGATTAAATTGTATTAGAACTGGCGTCAGGCATCAATCAAGAAGTAATTGCTTTGGAGATATGATTAGATTCCTCATTATTTATTTTCAACTGCCTCCTTATATATACAAGTTACAAGTTCCATAATAATTATTTCTCTATTGTTTCGATGAGATTCATTGGAGTAATTTTTTATTATGCATACACAGAGATACAAAGACAAACAGTGCTGTGATTAAATGGAGATTTTCAAACCTTCAATGTTAGTGTGGAATTTTTTTGCAAGATTATAGTGATCGAAAAAAATAATTTTGGTCTGGCTGGATAATTCTGTACCTACAATTGGGTAGTAAAGTAAAGATAAAATTGAAACTTTAAAACTTGATAACTTAATAAAAATTTTCAAATAAGTTACATCCACAAATTATAAATTATAGATTAAATGATTTGAAGATTAACCTTTATTTATTATAATCTACAGAGGAGCATTTATAAAAGTTGTAATCACCGTAGTCCTATAATTTGAAAAGTCGAAAGATTGAATATAATTTCTTATTGAATAAATTCTTCAGGAAAAACTAGTGCAGTAACCAACATTCTAATAAAGGATATGGTTTCAAGATGGGAAAAATTAAATTTCTTTTCAGAGAAAACTGGAATAGCATTTTGGAATTTCAAACTCTTCCGTTATCATAAATCTATACGCTAGATTATTTTTCATCAAAATTCCTTTAAAATGTGAAAGTTTACAAGTGGGTCAATTTACATCCTCTTTTCTGACAACAGTAGTCTATTGGAAGGAAGACTATTGGATGGTTTTTCCGGTTCCAATGATTGATTTTCATGGAATCCTAGTTCCTATACCTTTCGACAAGTAAGAAGTCAATGACCTGAATCAAGAGAGCAGACAGCCGACATTCAAAATTTTGCAAACCGGTTATAGAGAAGTATTTTCTATCAAAGGAATATTATGGAATGTCGAAATAATATAGTTTTTATGAAACATGAACTTACCGCTTCAACCAGTCAAAATACTACTGTGATCAACTAGCCTGAATCAAATGAAAAACAGAAAGTATTTGAAAGATGTAAAAGCAAGACAAATATTTATTTTCCATAATTCACACCCAATACGGGTTCCTAATCCATGGGAAATACGTTATTTGACTAGATCCCAATCAATTATTATGACTCTTGACATAATAGTATTGGAGATTGGTTTGATATCTGAGATTGAAGCAGAGAAAGTGGAAGAAACCAATTTTAAACGCATAGAAGAGAAGCAAACAAGAAATACGACATTTTTATCGTACATTAAATAAAAATTCAGAGTTAAAGCAAAATTTCAAATTATAACGTGTAATGTGTTCATTGAATATTAACTGATTTCAATAAACAAGCTAGTAACTATAACTACTGATTTCAATAAACAAGTAATAAAGTAACTTGAAATGGGATTCAACGAGTAAATCAATGATAAAGATTTAAGGTTAGACTGAAAAGAGGAAAGATTTCAGTAAATACAGTACCAGATATGAGTGACAGCCTCTTCATAACCCACGTTGAAACAGTGTCACCGAATTACTTTACAGGAATCCTGGGATTTATTAAACTTATTCAAACGGCAATCCTATTGAAATATTCTAAATTCATCCAAAACACCACCTTTCAGCCATCACCACTATCGCAATCAGATGTTTTCATTCGGCTGAAGTTGAATGCATTCTGCAACCAGCTGTTGTCTTCGGTTTCTACTCCTAGTTTCAAATTTAACCGCAACAGCAGCACCATACAGGAGTTTATTTTTCGGCGCTACTTTCAAACCCTGTTATTTTCATACGGATTGAACGCACAGAATTATGTTTCTTTGACAAAATACAAAAGTGAATAATTATTATTAAAACAGTAGCCTACCTGCACAGCTCGACTTTCCGGTGGAACATTATTCTGCGGAGTTGGATTGGATCCCAGCAAAGTGTCAGCTAGACACTGAAATAAAATTATTCAAAAATTAAACTTCTCAATCCAGATCTATTTTAATACATGCACATAACAATAATTAACATAAAAAATGATCCCAATAAACATTGTCCTATAATTATTTTGGTAAGGACTGATAAGATTACTATCTAGCAACTATCCTTGAAGTGAATTACTTGTCTAGAATATTCAATAATTAGCTTAGAAGATTAATTTTTTTCTAGTAATCATAGCTCATTCCCACCCCTCTGGCTCACTCATCACGAAGACAAATTCTTAGAGCACATAATAATTATTATAGGCATCGCCCTCAGAAAAAATATGTAAGCCTATCTATGTTCAACCTATAACTTATTGTTTGATAATTAGGAAAGCATCAATTATATTCAAATCGAATCAGTTGTTGCACAGAAAACAAAATACAGTACGTTATTTTGTATAACTGTAAACGGTACTATTAATTGATATAATAAAATTCATAATACCGTATTAATAATAAATTTAATTATAGTGGAACTCATTTACCGCTCTATAGAGGATTCGCAGTTTATCTCTGTAGAAATAGATTGAATGTATGTAGTCTAATTTTTAATTTATTAAAGCTACAATATAATATTATAATCTATATTATGATATATCATGATATAGCCTAATATTGCAGGGATATTCATATGTTTTACATACGGAAATCACACAAAAGTTTTTTTACACCTATAAGCTTATCACAAAGTAGCCTAGCACATGAATCCGTACACATGCAACTGCTGCATGCACTACTTTTAGGGAAGTGCCGGTACTGACGAAATAAATAAACGCATTCAACACCTCTTACATACCACACAATCGATATTATTATTTTCATTCTCAACAATCCTATTCGTTATTTTGCTCATATTATATAAATTTCTCCTATACTTTTAGAGTGTAACTTAATATTTATAAATAAATATTTAAATATCAAAATAAAAAATATGCAATAATCTTAATTGAAGCCTAATACATTATATGATTTTTAATATTTTTAATTCTTATAGGACATTAAAAATGTACCAATAGGCTTGAAATTTACATGGAAGCTCCATATCTAAATAAAATAAGAAAATTTGAAAATAATATTAGATAAATTCATTCGAATTCAACCTGAGGTCTTTTCCAGATTTCAATGCCAAATTATGGGTCCAAAACAGCTCATATCGTTGGAGTTTGGCTTATAAAACGATACATCAATTTAAAAATCATTAGCCTACTTCTTAATACAAATACTTCATCTTGCTAATTGAACACTACTACTATTTCGGGAAAATCTGCTGTAAGAAGTTTTCTTCTTCTTCTTCTTCTTCTTCTTCTTCTTCTTCTTCTTCTTCTTCTTCTTCTTCTTCTTCTTCTTCTTCTTCTTCTTCTTCTTCTTCTTCTTCTTCTTCTTCTTCTTCTTCTTCTTCTTCTTCTTCTTCTTCTTCTTCTTCTTCTTCTTCTCCTCCTCCTTCTGCCTATTGTAAGCTGTTAATAATAGTATAATGTTTAAATTCCACAAGAGACTCATAAAAACTTTAAATAGCCCAATATGTCATCAATTAATTAGAGCTTCACTGTGAATTGCATCACATCTCTCTTTGTCTGGATCTGTAGCCTAGTATGAAGAGGAAAACTTGTAGCATACAATTTTGGTAATTTTGAGATAATTATTATCCTCGAGAATGTGAAGATATTCTCCTACAATTGAAATTTATGATAGAAGATAGGAATATTGTCATGGATCACAACTTGAAAATCAGTTTGTCGAGACAAGAAGTCATTATTGGCTCTTATTCTGATGAATCACCACGAATAAGTTGACAAACCTATATGTTCTACACTTCTACAGTCATTTATCTTGAAGATTTTTCAACATAAGTTTTAATTATATCTGAAAGCCTACTTTAAACTTTTTATTAACTAGAATAATAGGTAACTTATATCAATATAAAAAATTACGAGCTCTTCTTCTGTGAGCTTGAAAAATGACAGAATAGACGGCAACTTTATCTACTCACAACACAATAGAATAACAAAATAGCCTATCCTATCAATATTGTCTTGGTGAATGAAAAACATTTTTGTAAATCTGATTAGGTACGAAACCCTTAATAGGATAATGATAATTCTATCATGAATTATTTTACCCTGTTATTGAGCTTGAATATTCTCATTACTCAAACAGACGCATCTTAAAAAAATAAATTATTGTATCTAGGGATTATTTTCTAGTAAAAGAGGTTCCGGAACCCCGGAACCAGTTCCGGCTCATGAATTAGGCTCAATTTTTTTACGGAGATATAATCTTATTGAATTTCTCCATCAATCGAAATGGCCCTATGATATTTTTCTAGGAGTGTCGGAGAGTCCACATTCACTCATCCACTGTTAGTTTGGACAGTATAAAAGTTAAAACCTCTGACGTTAGTAAGAACGTTGGACGATCAGCTGTGAACGATAGAACTGTCAGTCAAAACTTACAATAGATGTGAACCCGTGAATACACGGTAGAATAGATGAGTCAGTTGAAGTCAAAAACTTATTTTTGAATACCTATTAAGCTCAATTAACTCACTTCCATTATTAGCTCTATGACGATAATAACTTTTTTAGGAACTACAAAATAGCTTATTATCATACCTGATAATTTAGCAGGTGCTAGACAAAAGATGTAGGATGGGTGTCACTTAGAGTGATGAGATGATAATAATTAATAGAACAAAATTTAACTTCCAAATGATTGCATGCTGTTCCAATGAAGATAATTGGAACAAGAGAATATCATTAGGAATTCACATCCTACTATATTTTTCATAAAAAAGATGATCAGGCTGCAGGATAAGCCTAAATTTAGATTTTATCTATCAATTATTTTAAATAACCCTAAGTTTAAAGTCAATTAACAAACGCTATTAAAATGTTCAATTTCAAGCCCTGAAATAGGATGAAATTATAATACAAAAATTAATTGAAATAATCATGAATCAAATACAAGATCTATAATCACAATAGTAAAATTATGTGTGATTCAAATTAAAGAAATGATAAATTTTAGGCCTACTAAACTCTATATTATATTATTTAATATCAGATTATAATTATATAATACAGCGGATCCTGTAATAAATACCTAAGCGCTGTAAATAAAAATAATATTCTAGCTCTTTATATTGATAGGCTTCTACTGTTTAAATCGAAATGAACAAAATATATAACACTATTATCATCTAATATTAGCCTACATGAAAATGGAATAGAGTTCTCATGAATGAAATTGTCATTTCAAACTATCATCAACAGTTAAACAACTATTCCTTTCCCAGTAGTAATATTATCGTTCTAATCTTTGTAGTCGGATTTTACGAATGATTTTTCCAAAGCAGTAAAATACAATGTTGGCTACATCCTCCAAGTTCTTTATTTGTCTGAATTATTTTGTTTCATCGTGAATGTTAATAATTATGAGTTCTTAGAAGAGCTTCCAACGAATAAAAAACGTCTTCGCTAACGGAGCAAGCAGGAAAAGAATAAATAAACAGAATAAGGAATCAAAATTCAACTTCCACTTCCCAATGGTCTGTCCAAGCAGAGAAGACATTCTGGCAAGATGAGAAAATGACTCCAGCTCGGTCAATATTGTTTAAAAAATTATGGATTTGATTCCAAATTGTAGACGAAAATGTAAACTACAAATTAAGACCAAATTTATAATCTTTGACCAATATTGACCGAGCAGGAGTCATTTCCTCATCTTGTCAGAATGTCTTCTTTGATTGGACAGACGATAAATTTATGTGCGTCGTTTAGTGACTTCGGTAGACTTGTTTGAATTATGTTAATTCTCAAGTCTGAATGAATGATTGCATTTTTATAGTGGATTCAGTATTTAGAGACATTCATTTCGTTTTTTGTTCCATCATGTCCGAATTTAGAATGGAAATTTTCAAAGCAACTGTGATGGAGACTATTGAAGTTAATTTTACAAGTACAGACTCTTAATTAATTATTATCATTACTGTGCGTGTTCAGGAATTTGAAAAACAAGATTTCACTTATGTACAGTATGTATGAAGAGCCAAAAAATGTGGTTCAACATTACGAGCTCTTGTCAAGTCCTAGATAATTTCTATTTGGTTGAAATTTGCTAATTCTCTCCCTAAGTCTAAATCTTTCCCTAGAGTGAATGCTCACAATAATCGTAGTATCGTAGGCCAGATATATTATATTCCACTATAAACCCGCAAACTCTAGTCTATTCATAAAAGACCTTGGCTCCAACATATTACTTGCATTACCGGTATCGGTATGTAACTTGATAAATAAATAATGAAAGATTGTGAATGAATAATCATTTCCACTTCCAAGAAATCCAAATAATAAATAAAACGCTACAAGTAAGGGACGAGTGGAATGATTTTGCATAGCAGTTTATTATTCAAGTATTCGTTTATGAACGTACCTAATCTATTGATCACATAAATATCTATAGATAATATATTTTCATTCAAATGCATTAATATCAATAAATAATGGTTGTACGGTAGGAAACAGCCCGCATATAATATAGAGGCGTACCCTGTCCAGTCATAAGATGAAATAAAATATGAAAAAGTATCAAGAATCAAGAACTTTTATTTATTGTGAAACTCTACTAAAAATAAAATAAGTTGTAGGACTATATAATATGAAAATCTCCTTACGGAATACGTACCTATTACAACATCAAATGATTGGAGATGACTCAGGTATTTGAATGACAAAATATTCCATAATATTAATATCGGAGTTGAATGTCGAATGAGTAACATATGACATATATTGTGAATTTATATAGATTGAACTAAAAATACTCAAATTCTCGTTTTTCTGAAAAATTAACCTCTTTTTTGAAAAATCGGAACGCCGTTTGTAGGGGTTATGGGTAATAGGTAATTATTGTCCTATCTATTAATTTTTTTTTGAATTGAAGTACTGTGATATATGTGCTAAATAATACATGTATTTTCACACAAAATATCATAATGATAATCTGTAAATAATTAGCAATCTCCTGTTAGTTTTTTCAATTTACGTAACTGCAAAGATAATAGGCTAATTTATTTATGATGTATCCAGAAAGGGTTTCTTCAAACCCATACCGGTACTGTAACATTGAATGCATCAACAGTGATATATTTGTATTTTATCATTTTTCTGAGGGTGATGTCCACATGTGCTCTAAGCATGTGGGAGGGTAATGAGAGGGTGATGATGAGCGATGGCGACTTCTTCTTAGGCGGTCGGAAACGATGGCTATACATGTCCTTCGATGAACGGGATTTTTTGAGATAAATTCAGTGCTTTATAGTGCTAATAGCCTATAGTAGGTAAAGAAATGCTTGCCTATTTGACTAATATCTATGATATTATGATGGTTGTATCAGAATGGTCCAACCCTCTAAGTACCAAAATTTAATGTTTTATTCTCCATGACAAAATAATTTGTTGTTATTATAGCTTTCATTATTTTCTCTTAATTGTAATAATTCTGCTTTTCATCATTTTTTTCTTTATTGATTGTAATACTAGAAGGAATAATAAGAAAATCAATTTTATATGACCATATGTTAAAGCAAATCAATAAAAATTAATATTCATATATGAATCTTTAAAGACTGAAGAATAAATCCTATTTATAATAAAGCCTATACGGTAGAGGAGCTGAGCTGAGAAGAGAAGAGTTCCTACCTACACCATACGGAATACAGCTTTCCATAGTTCTTCAAGGATATATTAGAATTACTTTCACTGTGCTGGATTAACACGTAGTAGCTCTGAAAATTATTTAAAAACCAAATCCATGTAAACCTAATTAGCTTGAATAGCACACAATGAATAGGCAGAGCTGAATAACCAGGTACTAATTATAGCATCTTTTGTTGACTAGTATATCGAATAAAGTGTTATGCGTATCAAACAATCATGATTCTCCAGAGCGGCCTTCAATAGTGTAGTGATCAGGCCATAAAGCTGACAAACATGAATAGATTGGACAATAATATGGAGGCTGTCAATGTGTTGGCGCATTTTTTCATCGATTATGAGGGTATGGATATGAATAGAGTATCATGTATCATATCATGTAGAGATCTTGAATAAGATAAGTTGAATAATGTATCCTGAAACTGAAGTGAACCCAAAATCTATGAAAAAACTTTGGTGCAGAACAGTAACTTACCGTACTTACTTTGCTCATGTGACACATTTTATAATATTCATTGAAATTTAATTTATTTTCAGGATCTTGGGGTCATCTATCTCATCATTAGTTCACATCGTTTCCTATTCAACAGGTGGTTCTATATAACGTAGTATTGTATTTAAAAATTATTATTGTATATTATTTGTATAATTGGGAAGGGTAAAGCTATTGCTTTTTAAAAAAATATCTGTGAATTCCATATTATCATGGTAGTTGTAATGTTGTAAACCGCTGTTGTAAATTCGCTATTCATATGTAAGTTTCTGTGATTTTTTTTATTCATAAAAACCTTTTGGAGTTGCATTTAATTTTGGTTTTCCATGAAGTTTTGTATTAGTACCTAATCATGTCAAGTGATATTTTCATACTATTCTTTCAGAGCTGTTAATTGTTCAGATTCCAATTGATCAATTGAAAATATTCCACATAATTTCTATGAAGAATACCATAGAAAAAAATAATTTCTTTGGTTCTATCCTAAAGTGAAAATTCACAACCTGTTTATTTCAAATTCACTCTTCCTATATCTTCTTTTATCGACATAATAAAGGAAATCTCATTACTATGAATTAATATCTTTTTCAAGAAATCCTAATTATGTAAGACATTATTTCAAAGTTGAATTATCTGTTTTTTATCTACCTATTTTGACTTTTTTGTACGACTATACCAATTTATAGTTTTTGATTGTTGCTATTTTGACTCTCCTATCACCCTTCTCAATAGTTGAGAAGTTATTACTAGGAAATTTTGTCTAATTACCAACCATCTATCTCATTGAGACAATAACATCACGACTTTATTGAAGATTTCATATCTACAAAAAAATCAAAACCACTAGGAATTTCCATAGCTTCACGCCACATTAAAAATGACAAAGGTGTATGATTCCAACTCAATTTTAATACTCTGTCGAGTCAAGTTGTGACCAAATAAGGTGTGTTGTATCAATTAATTTTACTGATCGAATATTCTCCTCCTATCTTTATCTTATTTTCTCCACTTTGAATTATTGACTTCGTGTGAGTTGATTGGCTTCTTGAGAATCATGAATTGATTGGTTTATTTGCCAATCAGATTATTGATTGCCTGTCATCATGATACCAATCAATGAATCAATTGACAATAATTGTGAAAAAATCATGACTGCAATAATTCTGCAAAGACTCAAGAATTTTTCACAAACAATAATCTATTGAAGTTCTTTGGATTCCAAACTTGGAAATATCACAAGGGCATTACATTATTTTCTTGAACAATATCTTGTTCGAACAATATTGAACACAATAATCGAGGATGTGAGAGTGAGAGAGATGATTAATATTTTCAAATAATAGTAATCAATATTATAATTATCAATATTTTGCATGAAATATTTTCATTTCATTGTAATGGAAATAAAAAAATGTATTATTGTTCATATATTGTAATCTTATCATTATGATTTATTCTATTGTCAACTATCAGTTACTTGATTATTGTCAACAATTGAGCATCTTTATAAAGAGCATTATTTTTCTTCACAGAATAATTAAGACCACAAAAGAATAACATCTGTATCGTAATGATGATTATTATTTATTCATTCATTATTACTTATTATTATTCATTATGTATCTGTATATTTATTTTGGATTGCATATTTATATTCGTTTAGGACTACGTTTTTCATCACTAAGTTTACATCTATTTTTATAACATTATTTTGCACAATAACAAATACAAATACATACCTATTATATTATATCATAGGCTAATTGATTGAATAATAAACACATTATCAATATACCGGTATTGTGAATGCTGTATATACAAACAATCAATCATAATAATATAACACATTTATTGCAATTTATTTTAAATTCTTTGTGATAATTGCAGAAGATCTGGACAACAAAAATATTATTCTACTGTAAACAATATTGCATAATTTAGCCTGTTAGTTAATGTGGGTGACTTCCATCGCTTTCAACACGAGAGTTGGTCGATTAATGTTTTCCATTCTGATAGTTGTCAAGTAGAACAGCCTTCATTATAGGTCAAACACAATTGTCCACTCTATTGTCTTGTTGTCTTTGTAATGTCTTTCTCAGATAGTTCACAAAAGCATTGGCGTCAAATGCTTATTTTATCTCTTATGCCTATTATCAAACACAGTACTTATTATCTCTTAAATAAGAACTTTAGCACAGTGCATGGCTTCTTCTTCCGTGATAATTATTATTGCAGGGGGAAGCTTCAATAACATTCTCTTCTTTTAACACATTTTCTGTGAAGAATTGAAGAGGATCATCTATTATTTTGTGCTTTCTTACTGATATGCCCATGTCTTTTGTTGCTGAATAGAAGCTGGACAAGTTTCACCTCGCCGTACAATACAATATAATCATATATTTGGATTAAAATATTAATCACCCATCAAACGATCCAAAGGGCAGGCTCAAATTTAGCCTACTAACTTGACAATAAGCAACCGCTCTCACTGAGCAGCAGTTGTATAAATTGTACTCAGTAATAATAACTAAAAAATGAAAGGGGGTCGAGAAAAATATATTCTCAAAACGTTTTTTGACTTTATTCACTCACATACATTTATTTTTTGTCATGAAATATCATCATGATCATCATTACTGTATATCATCACATACTGGTAGTTATTTTTCTTGAAAGAAATGTATGTACATGTTCCTCTCGTGCTTCAGCACATATCAGACTATATTATTACTAACCTTCTCTCTACTTAATACATCAATTTATATAGACGTCTATTTGTGTGGAATATTGATCTTCGATGTTATGCATTATATTGACAAGTTGGTTTTTTAGTGTTTTTTCAGATTTTCCCAAAAAATCTACCACTACGGTAAATCTGGGGATATAGGTGTCCATATACCGGATCTAGAATCCGGATCAAGGAGAGTATTTGATTATGCTTTTATTGCCTATGCTAGAGGCTACACAGTAGACATTCCACAAAATATTAGTTGTCAAAATGGATATTTCCGGGCGGGTCACACTCACACCGCGAGTTGCCTTCATTTCCCGCCGAAATACGTAGGCTATTCGAATATTGGAATATGCGAGAGAACCAATCAACAGATATTATCCATGATAACAGAATGGATACTTGTTTCCACACTTCAGAGAATCAAAAGTACTTGTAATTGGTGACAATGATAATTTTGTTTTTGTTTTCTGACACTCTGGTGTCATAGAAACTTGTCATACAAACCTATATTTCACTGTTATGTGCGTTATAATTACTGTATAAAATTCAATACAATTTTAAAATTTGTTCGATAATAGGACTGATTGCTTCTGATTGAGATTCTCTTTTTGAATCTTTGCAAAACAATATCGCAACTTTTCAAAAGCCTTCAGCACTCACAATACAGGCTTTCATAAAAATTATAATAGAATTGGGCTACCGATAAATTATAGCTAAATAATTGAAAATGTTAAAAGATGTACCGTACGGTACAAAGGAATCCAGTTACAGAAATTAATTTTTTCAATAATTATTGCTATTTTCGGTAGGCCTATTTTCTATTCTTTTTTCAAGAATATATAAAACAAACAAAAAACTAGATGAACTAGTTCTTGAGAATGTATTTAAAAATGTAACTGATTGCTATGAGTAGCTGTGATTCTTGGAATCAGTTAGTGGTTGGCAATATTCATTAATGCATCTCTCAATAAAAAGTGGTTATTCCGGTTTGATAGAGCTCTTTTATTTCTTTTTTAAAACTCAATGAGTAGAATATTTGGAAACGTTTCAAAATTGGGGTAGGTCTACCGAAGTTCAATGTTCAATGTTATATCACCTTCAGTTTATTAGTACCAAACATTACGCAGTTGGAGAATTCAAGTATAATAATTAAAAAAAAAATCCATCAACTTTAAACTTACCTTCAGTCCGTTGGTGGTATAACAACTGTTTGTCACCATAATAGCACAATATTCAACTAAAACACACTTTTATAAAAAAATCACATTAAAAGATTTTCTTAAATCACATTTAACAATGGCTTTAAAGACACAACCGATTTTATCAATTCATTCACTATCAATCTATCATATTATGTATTTCACTGTTTCTATTATTGATGGAATAATAAAGTCATTCCTAACAACTCATGTACAAACACTGTACCTACTACGGATATTTATGGTTCCAATTACCGCGTGTACCGTAGCCCACAGCTAAAAGTGACATTCGGAAGAATTAATAGTCCAATAATGTTACCGTACTCGTTAGGCCTATCAATGCATAGCATTGGATGTTGATAGCTTCAACGGGGTTTACACGTTGTGATCAGACTAGTTCCTTCCTAGTAGATGCGTTACTAGTTGCGATGCTACTGAGAGTAGAAACTAATATTCAAAAAGTACGCTCGTTAGTCTGAAGCCTCATGACAACAGGTTTACCAACCTGGCAACCTGAACGCGGAATGGAGCAGAATTATTACCAGTCTCTTGTGCAGTGTCTCAGAAAATTTTGTAGGAATTAATTCTCTAATCCTAAGACTACCTATTACCTATGTTATCTACTACAGTTTCACTATACTGTATAACATATTATATTCTACTAAATCTTACGTGCCAGATTGCCAGCATAGCCTACAAGACCCATGTAAGCAGTTAATTCGATTTTTTTAAATCATTGTTTTGTAAGAAACCCAAATGGTGTTCTTGGTGAATTATACCCCTTTTTACAATGTAGTCCAACATTCCAAAAAAAATGTGTATGGCTTTTATTCGTGGGGAGACTCTAGCAACTGGGTTCCACTATAGAGAAAGAATAGCTCACAATTCTTTTTCTATATACGGTCCCACCTCACTTATTATAATATGTACCTGATTGAATACTGATCATCAACCCCAGAGTATTCTACAGATTTGACCTCACGAAAATAAATAACCCCACAAAGTATCATTCAAATAGTCCAAGTTATCAAAAAAGAAATTTGTCTCTCAAATTATGAGAACGTGACGCAGTCACACTCACTCACACTACAAATTGTTCAGCTATACAGTATTTTTTATTTTGAAGAACAATAGGGTAGAGAGTTTCATAATTAATAGAAAAAATGAAGAGATTCCACAAGAGTATTTTTAGAGATTCCAACACTTTAACTTGAACGCCAACATTTTGGGTATTGGCATTTTCTTGTTGATTAGGAGTATAGGAAAAATTGATCTTGAAAATTTCTAGGAGAGTGATACATAATGTGGAAATTAATCACAGTTATTATTTAATATTCAACAATATTATGTTCTAATATTTATTAACCCAACACATCGCTTACTAAATATTGTGTCTGTTCCATGGAATTCAAGAATCCTTTAAATCATAAAAATGGAAATATTTATACATATTAACACGTGAGTACACGCCCCTACTTTGTGACGTGAGAACACGCCCCGACGGCAATTTGCTCACGCAAGTTCAAAGTGCTAATAATTACAGTATTCTCACATCAATACAATTGAATTATTTATTAGTGAGAGCCTCAAGACTTCCAATTTCATGTAGATACATTCAATCTTCAGAAAAAGTAAACTTAAATTTGTTTCTATGATATTTGATTTTGTCTGCATTTTTTTCAAATTTTACAGTACTTAAGGGCACGCCATGTTAGCAAGTTGCCGCACTTTCCAGTACCTACTTCAGAGCACGCACCGTTAGCAAATTGCCGCCTCAGCTTTCAAGGTGTTGGAAGAAAAATCATTTAGTTGAAAAACTGAACTGTATATTATTTGAATATTAAAAATATTGTTTTACAACTAATTTCAAATTAATAATAAGCCTCTAAAAAATAGGATTACTACTTCTACTGATAGAAAAAATACTGTTATTAGAACAAAACAAAAAATCAGCTTAGTCATCTCCATTATTTTCTGCCTGTTCATGGTCTTGATTTGCACAGTTCACACATGATGATCTAGTATGCTCCTTGCAGATCAGAATGTTGCAGTTGATACACTTGATGGTGGTTTTTCTGTTTTTCCGTCGTGGACTGATGCTGCAAACACTATATTTGCCTTGCTGAACAACCAGTTCTGCTTGATCTCCTCTATCTGGCTGGAACTTGAAGATTTCAACAAGCCTGTCTTTTATAGTTCTTGCTACTGGATAACTAGCTGAAACTTTTCTTTGTGCATGGTCCAAGATAAGTTGAAAGCCAAGCTTTTCTAAAAAATCTTTCCTTGGAGGCAATTTATCTGCATCTTTCATGTTGTTGGCCTTCCATATAATATAGGAATTTATACCTCCAACGTTCAGCTCAAAGAAGAACATGGTCAATGGCCATCTATTTGACATTCTAGCAACACTATATATTCCTTTTGCATGGCGTCACTGACATCAACACCACATTTATTTTTATTGTAAAAGGTGATTATTGATGGTTTGCAAGCTTCGCCAGTGGTTTCATCAATTTCATCACTCTCATGAAGGGTTGAAAGCAACAACACAAACTTCTTATTGGTTGCTTTGTATGAGACAAGCGTTTCATTCAAAGTGAAGGCAAACATTGAGCTATATACCGGACGTTTCTGTTCCTTGTTATCAGCCTAAAGTTAATAATCCGATAAAGTTTATAATTATCCGACTAAAGTGTGCACTGTGCAACCGAACTCCGGACCACAACCGCCTTATTTATTCTGTCAGAGTTTCCTCAGTTTTTTTTAAATTTCCCAGTTAATGTCTCCAAACTTGTGTGTCACCCTCTACAGCCTATCTATACACGGTGTCATTCTTAGCTTGAGCGAGCAATATCAACCTATCAAGAAACGATAAGGTCTCAATTGATACAAAAACATGATTATATCCATTCTTGGTTACAGGATATCCAATGATAATTTTCAGCATATGAAAGGAAAAGAATAAAATATGCAGTTGAAAAGTAAACACTCATGATTGTATGATTCATAATGGTCATCATCTCAAACACTTGAGAAGCATTTCAGGATACAAGTTGAAGAATAATGTAAGAAGATAAACAATGACATAGCACATAGCCCATGTATTATAGAAGAATGAAAAGTGACTTTCTGTCTGGATCACACTAGTAAAAATATCGAAAGAGAAAATTTTTGTTGTATAATACGTAGATCATGACTTGTAAAAAAATTGGGCATTAAGATCACAAGATTGTGAGTACCTAAGTTATGATTGTATTGTAGAAGGGAAAACTATGTCTTGTTCTTCTATCCAAATTGAATAAATCATTTCTTATTCTTTGATGAGATGGCAAGAATAAGCAAGGAAGGAAAACTAAGTATACTTTGAGAAGACAAAGAAAGTAGAAAAGTGACTGGAAAGTTGAGAGAAGGAGAAAATGGTGGGGGAGAAGAAAAAAGTAACGTATCTGTAATAACATGTTCATTAATGACAATAGAAGAGATAGCAAACTGATTATAATTGGAGCCATTATGAAAAGTCATTATTTTTTTATTATCATAAGTGTGTGATGTTTGATGTTTGTCATTGGTTCTGTAAAACATAGTTCAAGTTTTAAATTTTCACAGCTTACACTGAGATGAGAATGTAGAAACACAGCTTCATTGTTGAAAATTATCATATTCTACCAACTCTTTGATCAATATTATTTATTGAAGTTTTTCGGTTAAATAATTTTTACTGTATAAATTAATATTCTTATAATATTTATATTATATAAATATATTTTTTATAAATAAATAATCATTGCTTATTGTGTCAGCTTGCAACTCCTTTGCTTGCTTGGATGAATGGGTATATATCAATCAACACCTTCAATCGTGCTCAACCTTTTAAGAAGAAACAGACCTAGGAGAGGCAGCAGATTCACTTACCAAGACAGGAGATCAGCAGACTGTCTGTGACCAAACTGAGTTGTATAATAGGAAAGAGCATTTTTAGTGCATTCATTTGATTATTCGAACATACCCTGAATAGCTCACCAGCTGCCGGAGCGAATTTTGTCAACTTCGATTTACCGTACATTAGACTTTTAAGCCGAGATCATCAACTGACAATAACCCAAATTGTAATTTGTTTATTCTTAACAATGACATATCTACCAAGAATATCAGCGGAGATCTACCAAGAATATAATATTCTCCCTGCATGGATGATTTGTCCGTGTGAAGGAAAAAAGAGTCACATAAATTTTCAGAAAGCAAACACTAGTAGGTAATGATAAACAAAATCACAATAAAATAATCCATAACAATAATAATAAAATCAAGAAAAAAATAACCCTATTCTCATCATCAGATAACAGTAATACATATTTAATTTCATGAATTATTTTTCCTAAATAAATATCTAAATAAGGAATTTGTTTATCAGATACAAATCAATTATATAAGATTCAATAAGTAGGTACTTCATTTTGAAGATGGTGACACCTATAACAATGCTCGTATACGAAATTGCAGGTCTGCAATAATTCAACAATGGAAATATTTCCAAATATCGTCAACTTCTTCTCATAATTATTATCTTGCGAAGCAATCAAAGAGTTCAAAGAGCAGAGAGAAGTATTGCACAGACTATTGAAAGGCGCGTTATTACAACTGATCGCTGCTTGATGTCCTTGTATGATACGAATATTACATAACTTTTGTCTCATACCGGTATGGTCTCAATAGCTTCTAATGTTAAACTATCAATCTGAACTAGATTGAATTTCCAATCAATAATTTCATATACAAGTAAGTAAGAAAGTAGCAGCAAGTAGCAGTAAGCAAGTAGTAAGAGAAGAGCAGCAATGACATTATTTTCATGTGCAGTGTTTTATATAATCATAACTATATATTATAGAACCTAGCTTTGTTTTTTGGGAGAAGAGTTTCGATTGGCCGAAGTCGGTTATTCATCTTTCCAATTATGTTTTATTTTTTTGTATTTATCTGAAGAAGTACCTATAGTATTAGCTCAATACTTATTCTCTCTTAGGGCTATTGTATTCGCTAAAACTTCAAATAATTACAATCAAAGTAAGGTACCCTTTTTAAAAAAATATTTTCATTTTACATTACATGTTTCGGCGATATAGCCATTTTCAAGTGTAAATGGCCATTTTACACTTGAAAATGGCTATATCGCCGAAACATGTAGTGTAAAATAAAAATATTTTTTTTAAAAAGGTACTTTGATTGTAATTATTTAAAGTTTTAAGTACCTAGTTTTATTGATGAATGGTGAAAATATTAATTAATTATAATTACTTGTGTTTCCCTGCACTTTTAAAGCTGATTCTACAAGAGAAAATCTATACATTGGGAGGTTACGGTACCGTACTCTGTTACCAAGATATCTAGGCCTATGGTGGAGGATGGCATATTTTTCTTCAATTTTTTAGTTCTATTATACTGTATGTGTCACTGTCGTTATGAGAATATTCTAAAATGATCAACTCTCATGTAAAATTAGTTTAAGCAAATTGTTTCAAATACTATAGGACATTCAATTCTGAAAATTATGAAAGTTCAGTTTTTTGTGCTGTTCAAATGGAACAATTTACTTTTCTCTGCACAAACAGGTTATTGTAACCTTTAAGATCATTTTCCATAGTAATAACTTTTGGAATGTTTTTAAGGACATAACTCACCAATGAAGTGATTTCGGTTAAAAATTGTTGTAAATTCATGCTCCAAATGTGCTGTGAAGAAGGAAATAAATCAAATTTGAATTTTAAATAATATGTTCAATGTATGTTTTGTCCTAAACTAATTTCTTTTAGAACTCACTAAAACTTTTTTGTCTAAAATTTACTCAGACCAAAGGAGGTTTTTGTATAAAAATGCCTCAAACCTCATAAATCATGATTTAGAGCAGACAAAACAGATTGGAAAATTCTGTGTTTTGATCAATGAAATACCAGAATTTCATAAGCATAGCAAACCATCTTTCCCTCCCCTAGTTCCGGCCCTAATGGGTAGTATAATATGCTATGATCTATTTAATTTTTGGAACCTCCAACATTCTCTTGACAAAATTTTACATCTTACAAAGTCATAGTAATGATTTATACCCTATTCACGATCACTTGAGACGAAACAAAGAAACGTTTTGCATGTACAGGTAGCTATTTTTCTTTGAGCTTGAGGAAAAGCCAAGAACTGTGATTGACTACAGCTGTTCGACTGCGGCCGACCGTCATATGAAGTAATACCTCACTTTACCCGCACACACGCGCAAAAAATTTGTTCATTTCGTCTCAAGTGATCGTGAATAGGGTATAGTTCTCATTATTGACATACTGTTTATTCATTCAGTGTTATTGCTGCACAATCAACGAACAGGCTAACGTCCGAACTGTTCCTTTCACAATAAAGTAGTCAACAATAGATAAAATATTTATTGTCAGTAAAAACAGTTCATATAGATTGTGATTTCCCATCAGGACTGGTGAATTATGAGAGAGGATGAAGTTAAAAAATTGAAATAATGCCTTGATAATATGGTGGTAGGATAAGGAAAGTACAAATGCAGATGAATTATATTTTCTAGAGATGAAAAAAATAAGAAAATTGAGAAACTCCAACTCTGTGGTGCAAGTAAAAATTACAACTGAAAATCTTCCTGAGCTGATCACAAATATCTACAGACCTTGACTGATCAGAATACAGCCAGTGACATCTAGCGAATGGCTATGAAAGTACAAGGATTAACTCATATTTTCACCACTAGGTGCCAGTCAATGCAAGAAAACTTTACAGTACAGTGACTATAGAAGAAACCTTTCAGTGACTATTGTTCATTTATTCATTGTTACAATATTGTAAGCAAGTATTTTAAGCAAAGGTGGCGAATGAGTGAGGAATGATGATGTTGACATAGTGAATTAAAGATGACCAAGCAAGTCATAAAGAATAATTTTATACATAGTTTTTGTACTCAGTATTCCTAGTTTTTTTGCTGTATTGACTATGTACTATTTTTATTCTATATTTGGGCCTACTGCTTTCAAAATTACAGTGTTTCGAAAATTCATCAGATTAGCATAAGATGTACGGTGGGCTACTGTAGTCTTATTTGGAATAATTATGACTAGTAGTTCTGTGAACGGTAGACCTCACGAAGTCACCCATGCTCCCTGCATCATGAAAGCACTATCTGTATTCACGGTACGTTCATATTGTTCGTCGATTCCGAAAGTCAGCGCGAGGAAGTCTGGTCAGCAATGCAGTGGCCACAGTCATGCTCTATGTCGGCATCAGTTCGTCACGATTCGTCAAAATTTGAGGGTGCTTGGAAAACTGGGCATCAGTCTCTATAATTATTGTAATAATGTTTTCCTCCTTGCGAAACGGTCCGACGGTCGGCTGCAGTCGAACAGCTGTAGCCAATCACAGCTCTTGTTGTTAGCCTGCGGTCGACCGTTTGACCGTTTCGCATAAAGAAAAACTTAGATATTCATCTAAAGTGTCTCAGCTGACTGCAATGAAAGAATAGTATCTGAAGTAGAAATTTTTGAAAATTTTTCTATTATGAATGTGATAATATCACATGTTTAGTAATATCAACATAAATATACTATCAAATCATTTATGGAGTATACCTATATCAAAGAATAGTTCAATCCTTCTTTCCTTTTTTCGTCATTAATATGAAAATTGTCAAAAAACCTTACATATTCGCTATGAGCATCTACCGTGCTGCGCTCTGGTGGATTATCGTGTGTACTTTCCTATGCGTTTTAGCATACAAAGCATAGCGCTGAATGGGAAAAACGCATTTATAATTAGAATGGTATTATTTGCTGCTTCATGCATTTCCCAGTAATTAGAACATGATATTTAGGATATGAATGTTAGTTATTGAAAGTATTATAGCTCATTATATTAGAAAAATCCTAGTTTTCAAGTATTTGAGAGCAGACAACCGCAAACAGATGTATTTGAGAGTCGACAAACACTTTGAGATAACAGCTGATAAGTTATCTTACATGAAAATGAAAAATTGGCGCAAGCTCACATTTATTTGAAAAATTGAATGATATGAATATTCCTTATTAAAACATAATTAATAGAGTTTTTGCGTTGATAGTAACAGCTTATTAGATTAACTAACATAAAAACTATTCATGTACACTACCTCATGTACAGGTTAGAGTGGAGCACTCCATGGTCCTACTTGATCGATAAATTCTTTTGCACGTAAACAAAACAATTAGGTTAGCTTCACCTATCAATATTTATTCAATGCAGTGAACCATTCTTTTTATTGATGAAACTTATGTATGGCAACTGGAAAAGTGTAGAACTTGAAATTTCCATTGCGTGTTTTATTTTTACAATCCAGAACACAACAAATTCTCCAGGCCATTATTTTAGGTTAAGCCCTATCTCCTCCAATGTTAATTCCTTCAATTTTTCGCCGAAATGATCCGCCAATAGCGCCTCGATCGCCAAAAATATCCTTTCCACCCACTTGCACACAGCAAATACATCGACGCGCGGTTTCAAGAGTAACATCCCTGTCAAATTTCATTAGAATGTATTGCCGCGTTCAGTCGTAAATGCGGAACATACATACATACAAACAAATGCAAAATCGTCGACTTGAATCTTAGACCTCACTTACGTTTGGTCAATTAATCTTTATTACTAGTAGTTCTGTGAACAGTAGACCTCACAAAGTCACCCATGAATGTGGCATTACTCGTGAAGGGAATACTGTTGAGTTTCATTAATTGCATGCGACATTGCATGCAATTAATAATAAACTCAACAGCTGGTTTATCATGAATAATTCTATAGTGTGAGTTCTCCTATGTTCAGAAGTATAAATGTATATAGTAATATTTTATTATGGAGGTAATTCCTTTTCCTTTTATATTATCCTTAAAATGCAATATTTTGAGAAACCTTACATATACATCGACGCGCAATTTCAAGAGGAACATTCCTGTCAAATTTCATACAAATCTATTGCTGCGTTTTGTCGTAAATGCGGAACAAACATACATAATTAAAGAGAAATGCAGAATCGTCGTCTTGAATCTAGACCTCACTTACGTTCGGTCAACAAGAAAAGACAATCTACTCTTGTGGTTAGATTTGGAGTAGAGTTTCTTTGTTACAAGTCACTGTTTTAAAGTGTAAACTTATGCATAACAAATCTATTGAAGTCAATAATAATAAGTTACATGAATAAATAAGATGTGTAAAAAACTTTGAAAGATGATATTGAATAGACCTATCAATTGAATAACATTAGTTCGAGTAAAGCTACAAATTCTCTAAAAAAAAGGTGAATACCTTGAATTCAATCACCGAAAGTTGATGTCAGTACAACAGAGGTCACTCTAAAATTATTGAATTTAGAAGTAAATTATTCAGAGAGTTCCAACCGTATGAATAGTCCAGGAAATATTTCATTGTGTATTCAATAAACCATTATTTTTTAAGGGATGAAGCCAAAGAGTATAGAACTCAATTCTTATAATTAATATCCATCCTTATACATATTATGTAATATTTCTAATAATCAATAATTAGAATCTCCATATATTATGATTATTAATAATTATCCAGCAGTTGGTGTAGCCTACTGCAATATCTAATAATTCTTCCATCTTATAATATTACTAAGTGATTACTCCATAACAAGGAGGTTACCTCCTTGCTTTATACTAAGTTATTCTAGTCTCCTTATTTTATACTTTCTGGCTGAAACTGCGTCTATATGGTTTACTTGTTTTTCAAGTGATTCAATAGGATACACAAGTTGATTTATATTGAAACGTATTGTAATGTATTTATCGGAGGCGTCGTATTTGATAATTGATGAGTATAATTATTATTGTAAAACAATGGAACCGAAGACAAAAAACTCTCAAACTATCAACCATCAAGAGAGCAAGATGGTAAAACTATTAGTGATATCAATATGAAAAAAGTGATCAGGTACTGTATGACATAATATCAGAGATAATCCAATACAACTTTAGCATTTGGTTAAAATTATTAAAAGGAAACATATCGTCGAGGGTTATATCATTTATTAATTGAAACTTAAACATAATCAAACTCAAATAGATTGAAATAAATAACAGGCTTACTATTTACTCTTACATCCTACAGTATTCACAACCTTAATATTACATTAAATTTATTTCCCGAATTTAAATAAAATTTATGTGATTATGATAATTATCACATCACTTTCAAAATACATAATATTATTAATAAGGTGAAGTCACATTCAGCTAAATTCATATTACAGTATCTGCTGATGAGATAGTTCAGTAATCAGCTACTAACAGCTGATTTTTTTATTAAGATAGATTTAATAAGATTTATTAAGTATTCACTTACTGTCTTGTTAGCTGATAAATTCATTTAGCTGAATGTGACTATTCCTTACACACAACCTTTTTTTGAATTTAGTGTTGAAAGAAAAAAGGGAGAAATTTAGCCGAAAATCTCCCTCCGCGTCCAGCAAGCTGGCAGCACTGGTCGCTCCAGCCTGGAGTCTCCAGTCAAGACAACGTGTTTGAACCAGTTGCGTTGCGTCTGTCTTAGTGAAAGCTCACACTAATTTTCAGTGATGTAATAGTTTTCTTCAGAAATTCTTGTGCCATGTGACTAGTAATTTATTTATTTTTCAAATTGCGTGAACGGTCAGTGATTGATAAACAACAGACATAGTGGGTGCGGTTATAAACCATTTTAATAATTATTCAAGGAAATAGCTGAGTTCCACTGATGCTGAGGTACGTTCATTTATTCCTAGATTTTATTCATAATGTTTTACTTGTTCAGTTACTGCTGCTGTTTACTTCAAGTTTCAGTTTACCAGAGATTGATAATGGCGTAGCAACCGAAACCGGTACCTCGATTATTAATAAATCTGTGGTTTGACATTATCTTTTTTCATTGAACATAATTTTTTCTACATACGTTTCATCTAAACTACTTGCTCATTCCCCCATCAATAGAGGTGTTTCCTATTTTCCTAACAATGTCTATTACATGATTGTAGACTAGGCCTACATGATATATTAATCATTCTATTGCAGGCTACAAGGGTGGTCGCAGAAATGTTTTGTGCGATATACAACTTTGGGTGGGAGGAAGGGGCCAACAGGCAACAATACACTTCCGAACTACCGGTATCTGATAGAATCATACATATTTCTGTAGCGTAAGCCTAATTGTTTAATTATTATTGAAAATTTGGTGGGGATATCCCATTTTTTGTTTATTTCTCCTCCTTTATGGATTTGCCAGGTTGTATACTGATTATATCCACAGTTCCATCTCTTTCCTGACAATAATTTTATTTAGGCTGATACTTGAATTTCGTTCATTTCTATAAACTTACAGAATAGATACATACACACCCAAAATTTTTTGCTCCTGGACCAGTTGGTGAGGCTGTACCTCAACATTCTGCTTACTTGTTATACAATAGTCTCACATTTCACTATCAATTGTTTGGCACCCTGTTAACACACCATGTATATTTTTAAAACAAATATTATTATTAATTGGAACTCACTTGAATCATCGTTATAGAGGAGTAAGATATTTTTAATTAACATAGCTTTGCCTAATAGAATCATTGAATACCTTGAACTAATGTGTAACAGACTAATTACAACCAACCAAATGAGAAGAAACACCTTGGAGCCAGCCTTTTATTTAAAGCCTTTCAATTTAGACGAAAATTGTCTCAACTTTTTCACCGGTCCAGTTTAAAGGAACGTAATTAAAAGGAAAATTACCCAGTTGTAGGCTTACCTTAAAACTTGTCTTGTGATTTTTTGTGTATTCAGTTTATTTATACCTGCTTCCAGAAGAGTACCGGTCTTCGTAGTTCAATTATTCTAGGTCCATTGGTTGTGTAATGCTAAGAGTGAATTCGCTTGAAAAAAATTCTCTGTTTTTAAGAAATAGATTTAACAAGAATTCAAAGCTTGAAAAGACGAATTGAGGAACATTAAAATATAAGAAAAAGCAAACAATAATATAATAATTAGAAATTTCAATAATAGTGTGTCACAGTACCACAGATAAGACATTTTCGACAATATCTATTCAATATGTGAGTTACTTAGTGGAATAATATGATCTATAAATACTTTTTAAAGATATTTTTGTTGACTAGTCTCTGATTATGCCCGAAGCCAGAAGTTATAGCAAATTATGGCCCGAAGCCACGCTAGAAAATTAATCAAGAATTGATGTAGAATTAAACAAGAGATTCCCATATATAAATAGTGGCTATAGTAGGAAATTGATAACTGTTTAAAAGTATTCTTATGCTGCATAATAATATAAGCATCACGTGATGTGATATGAATAATATCACTCGTTATCACTACATAGACTGTATGATCTCAGAACTCTATAATCGATCAATAAATAATAATAATAATAATATTATTATTATTAATAATAATATTATTATTATATAGTGAATTCAGTGAATTTAGATTGGAATGATCTAGTTATTCGAAAAAATTTCTAGACATGATATTTTCACGCAGTTGTCCAGAAATCGTAAACTGTTTTAAGCTCACGCCCAGATAAGCAGGAATTTGTTTAGCATTTGTTTTAGAATTTGTTTAGGGACCAACGAAATTGGCGAATGAAGAATGTCTGTTATTAATGCTAAGCTGTGACAGGACGGTCTGTAAACTGTTTTCGTGAGTGGAACAGGTTGCTGAGATCGCTCTCAATTCGATAAGATCTAGAAGACCGCTCGCCGTCTGTTCTGACAGAATTGACCATTGATAGGCTAACAGTCATTCGCCAACCGCCAGTTTCCCTGCTGATACAAGCTATAAATGGCCCAATCACGGACAAGATTATCTTAATAATACTGTATTTTAATGCACTCAAAGTGCATTAACATAGGGTTACAGTGTTACAGTTATAATTTGCAATAATATTCAGGGTTAAATTCTTTGAGGTTGCACCTTGAAAGTTGACACAATTCAACTTTGAGCCTCACCTTCAACCACGGGTTGTTCCATTAAACTCTATAACTTGCGCTTAGAAACTCCAATAATTGATTTTTATTCCCACCTATCACCTATCGTTGTTGAATTGTTTGGTATAGCCCGCAACTCCAACATAGAATTCTTTAAAATGCAATAATTACATTAATATTCTATTCAAAATTATCTTTTCATCAATTGTCAAAGTATGATAAGAATCTGATAAGAGGCTTCACAATTCCACTAGCATATTTATCATTATAAAAAAATAATATAGTCGTTGTTAAAATAAAAGTTGTTTCTAATAATTCAATAAAACTGTTCCATTTTCATTGTTAGGGTGCTATAAGCCTCGAATTAAACGTTTCAACACTTGACAATTTCATAGTGGCCACATTATTATAGCTTTCACATCAAGGTCTACCAGTTGCTAAACTGGATTTGGAATCATTGTATTTTGTAAGACGATAATTGAAACAATAGTAATAATCTTAATGGTGTATAGTGATCTTGGAATTCCAATTGGTGATAAAGGTGGTTAGCAGGAATGATTTGGTGACAAATAAAAATCATTTCCTAGATGAATTATATCGCAGGAATGCTGTCGAACAATAACAATCAAAAAGGTAAATTATGTCGAAGAAATTCTATCACAAAATAATAATTTACTTTATTCCCTGTTGGTAAAAGGTTGACTTCAAATTGTATTTCTTCAGTATCTGTTTCAATTGTTCTTCTCATCTGTCGTCTTTGTCAATATTCCCAGGTAATTTTGGATTCGATATCAAGAGATGGTGAGATATATTTATTTCGACCGATATCTTTTGAGGTTAAACACAAATAATCATTGAAACTCGAAACCTTGATGACAACAATGAAGGAGATTTAGGGATATATGAAATTATTATTGTGCTTGGTGAATTTATGAAGGAGGTCATGATGTTCTATGATGACAGCTTCTCAAAAAATTCGTTGACAGATTATATTACAGAATTCTTCTATTGAATCAGTTTCTGTTAGTCGAATGAGAGTAAATCCAAGGTAATGAGAAAAAGATTGTGTCAGAAAGGAAATTGAAAATTAAAGTAAGTAGCTTTATATCACTACGTGTACTTTCAACAGCATGTATTGCAGATATATAATGACTATTATTGATGAAGTTCCTTTGTACCAAGTGTAAAAATTTATATAGCTGGGGCCAAAAATTAAGGCGATTTTGTCTGCTCCTTGTGCGCTACAACTGCTGGTGTTGTCAATTAGATAATAGATGTTTTACATCAACTGTTAGTATAGGTTACATCACGTACAAGAGACAGACGAAGACGCCTAATTTTTCGGCGACAGCTATGCCATTGACAATTTGTTAAGACTATAGTATCTAACCGCTTCTATTATGAATCTCTCGCACAATCTAGGAGCTTATGTGAGCATCATCATGAACTTAAATAATAATCACTCCATACTTTATTTTGTCTCAAAACGTTAAAATCTAGAACTTCACTTCTGGATCCTAGAATATCCTAGAGAATAGAATTACGTACTGAGTAATAATAAGTTTAATAATAATAAGTGCACCCTATAAGCTTTGTCTCTTCTTTTGTCTATAAGCTTTGTCCTAAACTTTGTGTTCGAATCCATAGATTACTAATGTATTAAGTTTCATGAAAGTCTATATATTTTGGGTTTCAAAATTTGAAGTGAAAATTAATATCTTGAATAATATTATTCGTGTTTTGGTTCTTCTTATTTATGTAACAACCTTCCAAATTCTAAATTACAGTTTCATAGTTTTTTTTTATATTCAGAAGTTGAAATGTGTTATAATTTAAGTTTTAAGTTTTAAGTGGACATAACCTCTATTTTGTATAATTTAACCAAAATTGGGAAGAAGAGACGTATTGGACTTGGTCTGTGTTTCAATCCTATTGTGTTTCAATCTTGTTAGAAAATAAATAAATAAAAAGGTACTGCTATATTTCTTTCCATTACTCACTGGATGCAACGTGTAAAACATATTTTCCTGATTACGCATGTCCAATTGGATAACCTCCATATGTAACAAATGATAAAAACTTTTACTCGATTGTCCTCTCGGACATATTTGTCGAAACAAGTCTCCTACTTACATAAATAATGACCAGGTCCGACTTCAACGGACAATAACTTCGTCTCATAATCAGTCTCAAAACGGTGAGAACTTTTCTCATGATTTCACCGGACCAAGGATCTACTCTGGGATAATAAGGAGGGAATTAATTTATCATAATGCTATCAATATTGTTTGTTCTGTATATTGTGGCACAGCGCAACAATGACTCTCATAATATTGTGGAACAGCATTGTGTTGCGAATAAGTTGTTGACCTGAAGTCCTAATGTTCTGTTTGATTTGCCAGATGAGCTATTAAATGTTTTTTTCCAAATTGAGAATTTCTCTGACCAGCTAGTAGGTCAGATTTTTTCATAAGAGGTACTTTTCAACCTAGAAACAAGAATATTATTTCACATTCTTCAATGAGATAATTATAGTACAAACAACAAACTTAGTAATAGATAAGCCTTCTCTCTCACAAATAATTTATTATTCTTGTTTGTATATTATTTTATTAATAATTCATGAATACACTATCAATTCGAAATTGTATGTAGGAATGTTAAGGGCTTTCTCAAGTCTTTTCTTGAACTTCCTAAATTTCCTTTGCCGTTTCTAGAGAGTCTATCAAAAAGGATATTTTCGTAATCGCTTCAATTGAAGATTGAGAATTAGACAATTTTCCATCTAATTAGAAAAATAATATTGTGATCAACGAATATTGGGATTTTATATTCAATCTAGATAACTTCCTTCTCTGGAAATTTGTAATAAAATATACTTATACAACGATACCCCTTATAAGCTTGATAATAATTTACCTTTGGTGGGTTTACTATGGCAATGAATTGTTCTGTTTATGACATAATTTTCCAGTAATAAGTAAGAGGCAAGAGGAAAATTCAACATGAAAACTTTTACCATTCCATTCTCAATATCTGTATCCAAAATCTGATCACTTGAACTTTCACCCAAGTATCACGTCTTCCGGAGAAGCCGTCAGTCTCGACTGTCTGAAAAGCAGTCGAGATCTCTTATCACCCTTCTTATCACCCACGCACATATGTAACACTCTATGTTTCTCGTATGTTTTCTTGGGCATCACCCTAGAAAAAAAGTTTTTTAAAGGTTCTTACTTCCTATAGATCTATATTCTATGGATCATTTTTGCTCAACTACTACTAAACTCATGAAATTTATACCAAAGTATGAGAAAAAAAATTGAAGTTGAACTACCTTGCATTTTTTGACATCTTGCAGTATCGAAGGAGTTAGATTGCTTTGATGAGTAGAAGGACATTTTCACTTAATGTAAGTTATCATCTCTCAAAAATAAATGAGCATTACAAACATCACATTGCAGTATTTATCTCCATCCCACAATGGTCATCTTACACATCATAACGGCAAGCTGTAAGTCTCATAAAAAATTGCTTTCCAGGTGAAGGACATAGACAGTAGCAGTAAATGGAGAAACAATTGTGAAGAAATTTCGTGCGAAAATTCTCCAATTGAACGACAGTTGTATGATAGTAACTACTCGCCATCTAAGTAAGGTTACACCAGGCACGACTAGCATAATCCCTGGTGTTGGAACTATGAAAAACTGGAACTTTTTTTATCTATGGGGATCGGTTTTGTACATGTAAAGCGATGCTGGTGACACAGTTAGAACGGGTGACAAATGACTGTGTGAGAGTGAAAGGATAGGAAGAGAGGTTGTGAGGGAGAGAGAAGGAAATACTATTATCTAATGGAGGAAAAGGGAAGGAAATAACGTTATTTAGTAGAAAAAATAAGAGAGGGAGAAATGAAGTAGAATAGAGACAGAATGAAGTAATCAATGTATCCGAATAGACATAGAGCGATAGATACTAAGAGTAATGTTTGATAAAGGAGTAGAGAGTGATTATTCTTACCAGAGAAGGGTGTGAAATTTCTATTGATACGGGTATAAAATAATCTTATTAGAAGAGGAATAGACGAGTTTAAGAGATAGTTATTGATTTGATTAAGTTATTAACTTCATTAAATTGTATTATTTTATTCAGCCCTCATTCATTCATAATTTCATTTCACAAATGTAACTTATGGGCTTGAATTCTAGATGTTGATAGTGGAACGAATTATTCGTAAATTATAGCAAATTAATTAATATTATTGAATAATTTGTTAATGTACTAAAAGATCTAGAGATTTTAAGCGGAATCTCTATCTAGAGAAAATGCTAACGATAATATTATTGTGATGGTTACATAGGTAATTCCATTATCTGCGTTAGAAGATGTAAGTTTATACACAAAATATTCATTCTTGCAAAAGGTTTTCCGTCGATAATAGTTTTCCTTCATGGAAACCGTGGAAATAGGAGATCGTGGTAATTATGGATAAGAGAAATAGAGTTTGAGGCAAGCTGATTGTGCAGAGTTGGAACTTCTATCAAGAAGTTACTACTTGATGTCCATCAGATACGATTAAAACCCTTTTAATTTGATGGTATAGTATGTCCAAGCAAAGAAGACCCTCTGGCAAGATGGTAGAATGACTCAAGATCGGACAATATTGGTTCAAAAATTATCGATTTGATCTCGAATTGTAGGAAACAATAATTTTATCTACTATTAAGATCACATTTATAATTCTTGAACAAATAATGACCAAGCTGGAGTAATTTTGCCATCTTGCCAGAGGGTCTTCTTTGCTTGGACAGACTATACAAGCACAAGACATCTTTCAATGATGAATGTGTATGCTCTTGAAATTATCTTCTCAAACGTATGAGAAATATCTTCTTGGAAAAACAGAAACCGTGGACACCCAGCTTCAGAGAGGGTTAGAACCGAAGAGAGCGTGTTTTTCAGGAGAGCGAAGTGCAATGATATTAAGAGCGACTGAAACGACCAAACGAGAGACTAATACGACCTTGAAAGTAAGAAGGAATGCAGAACCACTATACTGGCTATAACATTCACTGCACTTTTAGTGGGCAATTACTTTCATAAAACGGTAGTAGCAGCCTATTGGCCAGATAGGTGAAAACAGTTGATGGAAACGGAAGTAGTTCGATTTCTGAGCTTTTTAAGTGAGACGGGCATAACTTTATTACGTTGGCTGGTCGGTTACGAGGCGTGAAAGCAAATAGTGGATGCTTGCTGCGTTTGGAGTGCAATTAATCGTTGAGTTGATTTGGCGTGAACGTTTCCAATTAGAATCGGTTCATTGGTAAACAGATCGGTGGATTAGGATGGAACTGGTGATCGATTGTTTGAGATGAGGTGGCTGAAAATCATCGCTGTTTTGCGATCAATAATAGTTCCCTTTAAACTAGCTTCTATTAAAGGCAGCTATGGATCAATGCTTATTCAACATTGATGGTCCATTTATTGAGTATTTAGGCTTTTTAACTAGAGTATTTTAGCTAGATTTGATAGGAATTGCAAGATTTTGCATGCAAGATCTGGTTTTTGTATACTGTTACGGGTTTCCACTATAATAAAAGACTTGAGGCAATTTATACTGATTAACTTTATTAATTACACTACTATAACACACTAGAAAAAGATAAACTATAACAGATCAGAAGATGGCACAAGAGTTTATAACGTTTCACAATACAAATTTCACTAAAATTAACACTGCACTGAATAAGAAATGATTAACAGTCTTTATCACGTTACACTAGAAGAAATAAGAACTGACAGAATGAATATAACTATAGAGTGTCTATATACAACGTCTGGTTCGTCTATCACACAATACGGCTGACACAATCTTTGAACACTTGATTAGGACTGACTCTCTGCAAACATTCCTGTCTCTTTATAAAAGGGTATGAAATTGCTAGAGAGTGCTAGAAATGAATAGAGAGTTCTAGTAAATGCTGGCAGGCTCGTAATTACTTCCAGAGACTTCCAGACAGTTGTTTGTTTACAAAACAATGCAACCACTTGTTGACACAAAGCCTCCCATCCCCGTCTGCCCATCACTTGGCGCCACAGTTCCAAGGTCATCAGAGACTGTCGGATTCCATAACAATACTAAAACATCAATGTTCTTGATGTTAGTCGATGATTAAAAACCTTCTTAATAAGGTTAACAAATTACATTATTTTCTCAATAAGGAGTTTTGAAAATCAATATCAGTAAGAGCGCATATAGAGAAACCAAATAGCCTAGATCAGTTTTTAAATTCATTTTTATATTCATACCGTAGATAGACTACTGTATATATACTTTTACTATTACGTAGATATACTATTCTGTATAGTTAGTTTTCGCTCATACTTATAATTGTACTCTGGATTTGATAGTTTCTCTATTATTAAAGTCACCGATTTTCGTATAGGATAATGATGTTTCCACACATTTTTCATTACCATACTGAGATGAGAATGAGGAATAAAGTATCAAGATGACAAGGACTAGGTCAAGAAGACAAAAGAAGGAAGGACGATAGAAGAAGGAAAATGGAGCAGAAAGAGGGAAAAGGAGGATGAAGATATAGGAATGAGGTGTAGAGCAATAGATAACCAGTTCAACTGAATCAGGACTAGACTACTGTTTACTGTGATATTGTGTGTCTTACTAGAAACGTTTGTTTGAAACTATATTTCTCTATATTTTATTGATTGTGCGCCTACTTACTAGAAACTCAGAGTTATGTACACTCAGTGTAGGAATAATTTTGAATTTCAAGGAGATATGGAATGCTGTAAACATGAATTTTGTAATTAGTTATTCAATGGCTTCTGTATTCATTTTGAATAAAGGATAATTGAAGAATTGCAATATAAAGGAAATTTAAATACTGAAGCACCCTCCTTTGGGAGATTGGCTTGTCGTTAGTAAGGACAGTTAGTCGTTTCCCGTCTGTGGAGGAGTAGTAATTGTTGCATTACACTCTAATTCATTAACTAGATGTTATTCAGAGGTGTTCTGCGCCGTCATTTGGTTGCGGAGACTAGCTTATGGTTGAGAGGATCAACGTGCTAACCACACGTTACCTATATCCTGGTTGATGATTATTTGCTTGCTGTATGGTCAGTCTGGGTATTCTGGTGGTGGGGGGGGGGGGAGGAGTTGTTTGTTGCATTCGGCTCGGCTAGTGTTAGTTCGGGGAGTGTGAGTTCTGTTTGATAATTTATGGTTTTTGGTCGGTATTGGGGTTGGAGTCGTTTCCCCGTCTTGCCGGGGTGTCTACTTTGCTTGGACGTACTGTATAGTGGAGTGAATATGAAACTGGCAACCAGCTGGTAGGCCTAGGCCCTTCATGGGCTGTTGAGCCATTGACAAATACAGAAGTCATACTGATATTTTTGTCAGTACGCCAGTCATACTGGTATTTAAATATACTGTGATTCTATTCTGAAGAGGTATTCATTAGATCACTAGAGTGCATTTCTTCTTGCTGATTTATCAACTGAATAAAATAATGTTCATTATAAATATCAGATTTCCATCGTTAGTCCATGCAACTCGTGTATGGTGCAACATGAAGATGATCTTCAAATGCCAATATGGAACATCTTATAATAAGCAATCGTTGCACATCGAATTATGATTCCAGATTCTCACGTTTTTCATCATTATTTCGTGGCAATGCCATACTTTTGCATTTTTACACTTGCCCTACCATAGAGCATGCCAACTATGGCATTTGGAGCTGTCGTGCCAAGCCCATCGATACAGAGCGAAAGCTCGGGTTGGCACGGTCAGCGAGGAGAGAAAGAAATTATGAGAGAGAGAGAGAGAGAGAGAGAGAGAGAGAGAGAGTGAGAAAGAGATAGAAATAAGATGTGAGAGAAAAGTCAAAGGTGGAAAGAGGGTAGAGTAAAAGAGATATTGAGGCAAAAAGTGGGAGAGTAAAGAGAGTGAGATAGTAAGAGAGAATGAGTGAGAGAGATAGAGTAGAGACTTCATCAGTTACATTAGCGGCTAGTAACTTGCGTAATAGTCAAGATACTAGGCTGGACCGGCCAACAGGCCTTAGTTCCTTTGCTGTCAATAGTATCTTGCATTTTTGTGAATTATACGTTGAAGAGGAATTTAGAAGAGAAGTTTGTAAAGGAGAAGATGATTATGATAGTAAATATAAGAACCTCCTCCGAATATAAGAAATCTTTATCACTATGAAAGTGAGAAAAAAATTAAGGATTGATTGTGGAAGACAGGTTTGGAAGGATATGATAGATAAAGATAAGAAAAGACAGAAAATAGAACAACAAACACATTCACAAGAAGAATGAATGTAGCGGATAAAAGAGAAGAATAGCTGGAGCAGTGTGAACGATAAGATAAAAAGTACTAAAACATTCGAAAAAATGCGGAAATTAGTTTGTGTGAATAAAGAGTCTCAATTGCAGGAAACAATGAATTGGAAAGATTAGAGGAGAGTGATATTAATAAATAAGAAGTTAAAAATGATAACTTCTAAGAACTGATGGAGTTTGGGTGCAAATAGTGAAGATGGAATGTAGGAGACCAACAAAATAATTAGCCAGAGAATAAAGAAGATGTACAAAAATAATGGATTGGTAAAAATTGTTAATTGGAGGAGAAAGTATGGTAAAAAGGTGAAAGGGGCTGAAAACATGGAATAGGAGAGAGGCAGAGGGATAATCTATAAATGCAATAGAATAAAAATGAAGTAGTTCAAAAAGAAAAGTAATCGTGAAATAAATAAGGAAAGGAATAGAAATAATACGATCTGAAGAGAAATAACAAAAAAAAGATAGTGATAACGAATAGAAATAGAAGATTTTACAAGCAAGCAATAAAAGTTAAATCCATAAAAAATTCAAAAAAATCATCCTGCAAGCCCGTACAGGATAGTATAAGAGCTATATCGACGGTTGAAGAAGATAAGCCGAAGAAGTGTGGAATGAAAAGTAAAAGGCTATTGCAATGTTCCGGTGAGGCCAGGAATTCGAGCGATCCAATAACGCTCTCAGACACCAAAGAGTGGAATATTATTTCGTCACAGCTTTCTTGTTTATCCGTCTGTGGTTGGATGGATGCTGGCTCTCCTTCTCAAGGTCGTTGGTTCTCTTCTCTCTCTTTCTCTTTCAGACCTCAGTTTCTCCCTCTCTCTCTCATTCTCATCTCCGGAGTATTTCTTCTCTTTCCTACTCCAGTGGCTGTCAAGCTTGTCTGGCTTGGAAATTATGACGATGCTGTAATAATTAGATGTCACTCAACTTATATTGGTGCAATGGCGAAAAGTAGAAAATGCGGAAAGCGATGCAACGTCTGCCAGCTGGAGGAATCTGCCAAGAAAATTCCTTTCTTGAAAGAAAATTAGTTCGGATATAACACTTTGATTGTGGCACATGAACTGAATTTACTGATTGTTGCATTCCTTCATATATACTATCATTACACCTAATGTTCTCCACTCAATATTGGTGAACGCTTCTTCAGGGCTGTAGAATATCCAGTTGTACTGTAGGGAATAGCAACATGCAAGCTAGATATACATACAGACACTACTCTGCTAATATTCTCTGTTGTCTCTCTTTATTGGTTGTTGCAGATCGCGAAAAATCATCTTCTTTTATGAGTCGATCGATCATCAACCATCGATAGATCAATAATTTAGACTTCATCAATATATTTTCTACATATATCAACACATTAACATATATTTGGCGCAACATGCTAATTATCAATCATGCGTAAGCCTGAAGAGACCCCTTTGGAACTCAACCCCATGATTTCCTAGTCCATGTTTTCCACCTACAAACCATTCTAACATACTAACATTGTGAACATTTGAGGTGTTTAACATTTCTATCTAGTAAGTAAAATGTACCATCGACTTATCATATCAATTATTAGTCTATTCTCTAATTTTCCTATACATCATTGTGGTAGAATTTCCAGGCTTTTTTCTATGAAACCATCTACCAACCACTTGTGATCAACTTTCTTGCAATTCTATCTAATTTCTTGAAGTGAAAAACCGTTAGCCGAAACAGAAATTCTGACTCAACCTGAATATACTTGGACAATAATTTACTCAAAGTTGAGTCAGAAATACTACGGTTACATTACACCAATGGTAAAGACTATGTCTGTTCTTTCTTTTACTATGTACGTTTTTCATTTGATGAATAAATAAATAAATGAATTTGCATTGCAATTGCAATCCACCTATCACCAATTCACACGACTCAACCCTCCCACATCTCAGTGTTGCGTTGAAAACGTTTCATGCGATCTTTTCTTGACGTATTCTTATCAACACGCAATAACGTGCATTGAACTAGCAATGGCGCATGCGCTAACGCGATCAAAATGCACACTGACCTCGACACACTTGTCGGTCGATTCATTTTCAATTGGAAATTGCCCAAACTTAACAAATAGAATGTTAAATGGAATAAAATCTACATAGAATGTAGAGTATTTGGTAATAGCCAAATCAGTATGGACCAATATGATAAGATTGTGCGCGAAGATGGAAAACAAGTATCACAAAAAAGTTTGAAGTTCTTGTTGATGAATCTTGTTCAGAACCTCAAGTGTTTCGACTATTCATAGTTTTTTTGGTAGTGTAATGTAGAACTTCCATTCTATCGTTCCAAAGGAGAGTAACTAAGCTACTTTTGTAGTATGGTAGGTAGTACAATAATATCATGCATTGTACACGTAGCCTAGATTTTGCTTTGAATAGGTGTATCGTGTATTACAGATTCTTGTAGACTATGTATGTTTTGTTAAAGATGTAGGCTGTTATCTAACTATGTCGAATCTGAGGTAAACTAGCATAACATATGGATGATATAAACCTGTGGCAAGAATTAAACAAAAATATTCGTGAAATGAGGAGACTTTTGCTGCATCATCTATGGTTGTGTAAAACTATATGAGTTGATAGTATAACATAGCTATGATATTGTTGATTAATAAGAAATTAAATAAGAAAGACAATGAAATGTGGTGATTAACTATTTATCACAAACTATAGTGTTCAGAAGATGTGGATAGTAATATCCTAGTTTCTAGAATAATTATAGTAATGAAAGAAAGGGTGAATGGGATTATGGGAAGAAGAAGAAGGAGAATGAAAGATTCAAGAAAAAACAAGAGAAGCAGAGGCAGCAACGATAAGAATATACTGTGAAGATAAAATCATAGAATGAAGATTTAAAAATAGATTGGAAAGTCACTGAAGGTTGTAAAATTATAACTGCTCTCCGGTTAAGCACACCTTAAAAATTTCTAATATTTACTAGTCATCAAATCACCCAAGTACTAGATCTATGAACAATACAAGACTGCACCAGCTTCACTCGATTAGTTAAGCTAAATTAAACTGACAACACTTTCACTTAATTGATGTCTACTAGGCAGCTGGGAGAACGCTGCGTCTTATAAGACTAAGGTAATCCTTGCATGTGTATCCTTCAAATAAACGTGAAAATATTTATACAGATGAATACGTAGATGATGACAATGAAGCATTATACAGTATGATAATGTAGAGTTACTTCTGAAGGAAATTCAAAAAGAAACTGGGAAAAATCGAAATGATAGATTGATGCCTTTATTTACACTCTTAGTAAATATTTTACAGAAGTTTTGTGGGCGAAGTTGAGCATGCAAGCCCACTCTTCCACTTAGCCCACAAATGGAGCATGATAAGAAACTATCATCCAAACTTTCTGGAGTAGAACTTCTGATATCAAAGTTCAAATTTGAAATTTTGTATTACGTTTAAAAGCACTACTGTATTACGTTCAGTTGTACTGGATATGGTGAGAAAACGCTGAGAAAAACCGAAAGTGGGCTGCCAGTACCTGGCATAAAATGGAGTGATTTATAAAAAAAACTCTAACCATTCCTCTAATATCTCAGTTCATCTTGGTAGCATTTGTGGACGATTTCAACGATCATTCTCTTATAAAAAGATAAACATTGAGAAAACTGGGAAACCACCGTTTTTCGGCATAAATCTTGGAGAATTTTGTCCATCATTACTTCTTCAGCTGACCCTATCCATGTACAAAATTAAAAAAAAATTGAATTTGTTTACAAAATTCAACATCAAATTATATATATTATTAATAGCCTACATCTATTATACCCCTTAGCCCCCATAAATTGACCAGTGACCAACTTCATACTCATTTATAAAATTTCTGATAAACTATTAAAGTATGGAACAACTACAAACATGTATTTAATCGATTACTCTGTACTGTATTAGGAACCTAGTTTACAAAAGTGAACGTTAATTGACCAGAGCCAAGTCAACTGAACTGTCAACAGTAAACAAAAACACTCATCAGCATTGGAATGCTGTCATAGCCTGATCTGATCTGTTTTTCGTTCAGCAGTAAACTAGCGAAATCAAAAGGAAATGAGAGCAGGTTCAGGATTATTATAGACTAGATTGGAAGAACAGTAGCAGTGAATATGCCAACAAACCTAGACATAAATTATTCTAGAAGATTGGAAGAGGAGTAAGGGAAGGTAGGAGAGAAAACAGAAAAATATAGGGAAAAAGAAATAAGATGTAAATTAGAAGATTGATGATGATGAAGAAGAAGAAGAAGAAGAAGAAGAAGAAGAAGAAGAAGGAGTACAGTATATAACAAGATGTAATGGAGTAAAATCTACGAAAGTTCATGTATATGGGGTTATACACATAAGTTCAGTATGAACAATGTGGCGGAAAATTTGGCAATAGAAATGTAAGCTTGAGATTGGATTAGATAAATCAATTTATCAATGGTGTATTAGTTTGAAGAAGAAGAAGAAGAAGAAGAAGAAGAAGAAGAAGAAGAAGAAAAAGAAGAAGAAGAAGAAGAAGAAGAAGAAGGAGAAGAAGAAGAAGAAGAAGAAGAAGAAGAAGAAGAAGAAGAAGAAGAAGAAGAAGAAGAAGAAGAAGAAGAAGATGATGATGATGATGATGATGAAGATGAAAGAGAAGAAATTGAAATTTGTAAGAGAATAAGTAGAAGGGGATGAAGTGGAAGAAGGAGAAGAAAAAGAAGAAGAAGCATGATTTTATTCAATTGCGACAGGCTAGTTACCGTTCTCTATTTGGTACATAAACAGAGACGAGAGCCTAACCTGTGAGTGACCACACACTAACGACCAAAGATAGACTGACCAATGGCTGTAATGGATTTAGTACTACAGAACTGGACTCTAATTTACTGCAATTGAAGGTAGAGTACACATTGAAGTGCTCTGCCCAATTACGATGCAGTAATTGATGGTCACCTCACAACTGAGAATACCTTCACTTTTCAAACACAAACAGAAAGGATGACTGATTAGTGCTGATTGACTGTAGTGATGTGTCTCAACAAATTTGTTTCGTGTCAGCTCAGTATATGATGATGAATTGTAATATAGTACTTAGATAGTATCACAGTACCCTTTTTCAGTTATTTTTACTAAAGCAAACATGTAATGCTTTAGTAAAAATTACTGAAAAAGGGTACTGTGATACTATTTAAAATAAAAAATCAGTGATAAGAGTAGCCCTGAAATACTTAGGGTTTAGGAAAGGAAATACTTAGATAGGGTTGATTCGTGTTGCTACTCAATGAAATAGGAATCAAGCTTATACAGGGGCGAAACAATTTCCCCCCTTCCCGGAATTCTTCATCATAATTGGATAGTAAATTTATCGTATGTGAATACAATGAATCGATCGAGGTGGTATACTACCAGAAAAAGTTTATGTACCCGACACCATGGAAAAATTTCTGATTTTAGCTTACATTAGTAAAAGCGAGATAGCAATATGACACATATTCATTTATTCACTTGTTGACTCATCTATTAGCAAAACTAAAAATCTATTGAACCCATTAATAGTAATAGGGGATTATTGAAGTAACCTTCAATAACCCTCGATATGGTGAGTCTAATCTCCCCCTCATGGAGGTAATACATGTAAGATTTGATGTAAAATTGACGCTATAGATAGAATAGAATATTAAAATAAATTGTTCATTTATAGGTGATCACCTCTTTACTTAATCCTGGATTCACCACAGTAGAGTTGACTTTTCAATAATTTTTTAGGCCTATTCATTATCACGTTCTTGTTAGATCAACTATATTTAAAACTTCATAGAGTAGTTAATTGATGTAACTGTATGAATTATGTTTGTTCGTTAATCAAATCAATAAGTACTTGCATTTAATTGCGATTACTTGCTCTCGCGTAGCGTATCCTTTCCAGCTTTTTTGCCTCATCCTTTCCTGCCTAGCGGTTTTAATTGGGTTAATCAATTGATCCCACAAAAAGTTAACTAGTTAACTATAAGCTAAATGTTAAATTAATCAGCAATCAGATGTAATCCTCGGGAATTTCTTCCAATTAAGTTAAATCGGTCACACAGTCCTGAATACATGTCGGAATGTCAAGTATAGTCTGTTCAAGCAAAGAAGACATTCTGGCGAGATGGGAAAATTACTTGAGGACGGTCAATATTTCTTCAAAAATTTAAAATTCATTCTTAAATTGTAGGTCAGGATGTACCCTACAACTTGGGTCCAAAGATTTATAATTTTTAGGCCATTTCTGACCAAGCTGAAGTCATTTTCCCATCTTGCCAGAATTTCTTCTTTGCTTGGACAGACACAGACTGTAATGTTTGGTTCTGTAAATGGTTTGCTAAATACTTGTCTGTGGGCTTCTTTCAATACTTAAGAAGCTATTAAGATAGTATTTGTTGCTTGAGCAGGTCAAGAAAAAGAAGAAGTATAAAGAAATGTAGACAGTGAGGAGATGGAAGAAGTTTTTCAGGTGGAAAGCAGTTTGAATGATGAAATAACAATTATCACAGCTCATGAAAAATGTATCATGTTTGAGTAATGTCTACAATTTAATGATTAGAGAAAATTGAGCAAGGAATTACAACTGCTGTGATGTAATGATTACCTGGGAAGAGCGCACACATAGTAATTTACTTATTTGTGATCGCTCTTTAAAAGTGTATCTGAAACATTAATTTCACTTGAATTGTTATTGAATGGTATTTTTATTTCATTATTAATAATCAAACCATGTGAATTATTATGCGCCGTTTCTCAAGTTTTCAATTTACGTCTCCTTATAGTCTATGTGCTACTTCAAACTCCGTTCTCGATAATCATAAAAATTTCCCACTAAAATATCGGAATTGGCATTATTGAACTGACCATTCAATTCATTCCTTTCATTTGTTTCCATCATATCAATCTCAAATATTAGTATTATCTTTTCTTACTATCCTTAATTCCATTTGAACATTTAAGTATAGTCCTATTATCTGCTTCTTTAAATTCTTCAGTAGCAAAGAATCCAACCAGAAAAATCAAATCGAAAATTTAATTTACTCTGAGAGGAGATCAAGATAATGGCAAAAACAGACTAAGCTACTTGAAGATAGTGAAAAATTATTAAAATCTTACTGAGTTAACCAAAATATATTCTGTATCGGTTTAAATGATTTGTAATTATGCATTCGTATTATTGATAAACTCCATCTTCATAAAACCTTTTTGATTTTGATTATGTTTAACTTGTTGATGTTGTGCATTTGATGTTGTTCTTCTTCATTTATCTCCATTCATCTTCTTCATCACATAGCCTAATTCGTCAGTAGACTACGACTAGGGTAGAGTACGTAATAAATTCTATATTCAACACTACTAGAGCTAAACAACAATCTAGAACATAACATCTATGTTTCCTGATCAATTTAAATTTGTCTCGAGTTCAACAAAATAGTTCGCGTTCAAAAACAACTCCACAAATCAGCTGGTGATCCAGTTTCTGATAAGATGTGGAAGAACTGGTGGAAATGAAGACTATAGTGCATCACTTTCACTGTTAACTGCCGACGATTTAAAATCGTGACGTAATCGGATCGCTATACCTCCGCTCTACAATCTTTCTCTCTCACTTACTCTCTACCTCTCTACTCATCATTCTCTCTCACTCTCTCTTTCTTCAACAAACAAAATTTTATTTCTCCATCTCTCTTTCTAGCACTTGCTCCACTTCCCTGTGTTATTTTTCTCATTACATGGGCCGAGAAATTAGAGAGATTCACGCACTTGCTCGTCAGTTTCCGGGAAACGGTGGATCTTCCAGGTCTGGCCTCGTTCTGAGAGACAAGCTGTATATATAAAGTTGATTGAAATCTGTGATACATAATTTTGCTGAATTAAAATAGCATACTGTACTGTACAATGTTCATTGGTTGATTGGGGGATCTTCATGACTCTATAGCCCAAATATATAGGCCCTATTAATCTTCATATTTTACATTGTACTATATAAGATAAGGATTGGTATACTAGTTTGATCAATATAATTGATTTCATAGAATGTTATGAGAATCTAAAGGTTGAACTCAAACAAGGTTAAATTGGGTTAGATTCATCGCCGTAAGTTATTCATTGACGTCGGATTTGTTTACTGGTTCTGTTAGGTGACATCATTTATGGCTGTTAAATCAATTATTGGACCCTTGTGTAACTGGTGGCCGTAAAACTTATAATGGATACAAACCCTAACAATATGCCATATGCCTTTCTGAATGACTAAATAAAACACACACAGATAATTTTATTATGGAACAATTCTACGACATCGATTCAGTCGAATTTTTAATATGCCTTTTTATAAAAATTCGATATGAATACGGGTGCTTTGTGTTTCATAATTATATTTCCAAATATACTCATAGCGGTCCATTTGAGTTTGTGGTTTATCCTCGAAACAGTTATTATAAATAATGTGAAGATGTTTAGTGCTGATTGGAGGTATCCTTTCCAGGTCTTAAAGCATTCAGAGATCCTATCAATGAAGGGTTCAATTCTCAATCTATAGGGCATTTTCCTCAGTAGGCTACCATAACTCACCTGATTACCCATGCGTTTGTAATAAACTTATGTGGGCATCATCCGCAGTAAAATATGATTGAATAATACTGGAAAATCAGGCGTATTTCGCAATAATGATTGATCATATTCCATGTGTGCTCCTAACATTCTGCATAATAGCCTATGATTTTCTGGAATTGGTTCCAAGATTCTCAATGAGTTGAAAATCACGTTTTCAATTACACTGAACTTCTCTAACGTATCGATGAAGGGCCGCATGAGCCTTCATCTACCAATAGATAGCAAGTTCAACTCGATTTCTTCCAACAATGATGATTATTCTTCAATTCAAATTTCTACTCAATTCATCTTCACCACTCAGGTCTTCATTTTCCCTGGCATAAATATATTGTAATATCTCTCACCTGCTTTCTGTGGTTAAATGAGAAAACCTCCCGTTTTCTGAAATCCAATCCAATTCATAGATTCTAAGGAATTCAGTTTAGTAATTTGTGATTGAAAATCCTATGGATTCAGTGCACTCTTTATAATACTCACCACTCCTTAATGCCCTGTAATTATTGATACTGTACTGCAGTACTGCAGATGCAGTACATCAACTTGTAAAACATGGAAATATGATACATAATAATATAAAATTGAATATAATAGAATGACAAATTTATTTTAATGACGAAGTTTGGACAGTAATGTCCACTCTACCAATCAAGCACGAAGGAAAACATATAATCTTCGATGGTGGAAAGGCTCTCAACCTTAATAGAAAAACTAAAAATAAGATAGGGTGTTTCCGTTGTTAAAGGATGTGATAACTGTGTAAACTGTGCAAATCACCGAATATTCTTAAATGGAGTTCTTCCTACAACAGACCAATCTACTCAACGCCAATCATATAGTTAACCCAGCTGGATTCTTTTTCCGGGAAGTGAGGGAAATAACAACTTTGACCGCGGCTGCAGCTGAGTTCAAGAACGTTGATTCCAATCTTTTTTTTCAGAATTTAGAGAGCCTTTTGCATGACAGATGATGCTGGTATCTTCCTGCTTTTACCTGTAAAATCCACAGTCGAACAGTAAATTACAGTTGTAACGTCACGCCAAATCTTGCGGCCGTTGTTTGACAATCAATTTTAGGAAAACTGGAAAGTTTCTGTTTCAGTTTTCGCATTATTTTCCAACATCGTCGTTATTCGTGTACATTGTTTAATCTGTCTCGCATTTTCTTCTGTGCAGTCATAGTTTTCTCAAAATAACCGGCTCAACTGTTCAATAATGAGATTTGTAGCTTGAGAAAAAGAGAAGCCAAGAAAAATGTTGTAAATGATTTCAACTGTTGAGAAACTATAAATAGTGTGACTTTTCAACTGTTATTTGAAATGTATTCTAGTAGATTTCAAGAATATTCCGTTTATTGAAGTACACAAGGATACTCATCTAAATTACTTCTCGAAAATATATGAGGTATTCCTTTAATCAGTTGCATTAATGACCTAGGTTTTCCTCAAGTATACAAGAAAACGCATGTATCAATTAGTTCTTGATAAAAGCTTAATTATTTGTTAATTAATTTGAATTAATGACTTAGGAATGGACTGGAATCAATTAGAATGATTGTCAAATATTATGAGATGGAGTAATTGTCGAATTACGAATAATTTGTGCGAAAAAATAAGAATAAAATGGTATAAACAATATATTAAACATTTTCTCATGTTGAAGTGAATACAGGTGGAATAAGGTGAATCTTCTCAAGAATGTTCAAGGGTTTAAGAGTTATGGTGGAGAAGGGAGGGGCGAAATATAGTATTTGAGTATAGGAAGATAAAAGGAGAGGAAGAGAAAAAGGAGATAAAACGGAAGGAATCATCAGCCTAATCGCGACTATTTCAAGATGTATCATCACTCTCAATTTTACAAAGCTTCTCACAACTCCCAAAAACCTTGACGGTTCCACCTTGACAAATAGATTTTCGGCGCGATCATCCACCGCTTAATCGGGCGATTAAATACGTGTTTTCACTTACGTATCAACGCAAAGCTTGCACAATTATCACCATTATTATAAAGCGCCGTCATAGCATTATCACTATTATTGTATAGCACCGGGTGTGAAAGTGTTTGGGCAATAATCTGTTATCATCAGTTCGCCATCAGAGCAGTGGCGGCCATTAAGAAAGCATCAGCTGTTTTCACCCGATCATTCCAGCGTGAAAATCAATTATCACCGCTGAGCGACGTTGTAATATGGTACGCTCCTTCATAACACACTACCACACATGCAAAAGTAACGGGTTCAACATAACAGACTAAAATACAGTACCGAATGGTACAGAGACTCACTAGTCACTGATACAAGAATACAATATCTATATCTATAGCCAAATATTTACAATCGGTAAAAATGTTGATATTTGGTAGGTATAGGTTCAGATAAGGTCTAGAAATGTTGTGTTAAGATATTCCTTACTATAAATTCAATGAGATTATAGATAAACTAATTTGGAAGATATTGAATCAAGTTTCAAACTATGTCCGATATGCTAGTATGTATATATTATTATAGTATCCGTGCCACTGGCGGCTCGTGCCCACGAAACAGGTGAAGTGCTCGAAGATCTTTTACTGTACAGCACTTCACCTGTTTCGTGGTCACGAGCCGCCAAAGAAATATTCCATGAAGAGACTGTTAAATCTGAGTATTATAATCACTCTCAGACTACAGATTTTACAGACTATGTGCTGTATATAGTAGGGCGAACAGGGCAAATGTAAATTTGGAAACGTAGCCTAACAATTTAACAATTTTTAATAATAACAATAATTTTCATATAAAAACACACATTACCCTGGAATACTCTATTGCTCCATTTATTGTGTGAACAGTGCATTTAAATGTGATTGAAATCTCTAACTGAATCCAAGTATCAATACACAACCAGTAGCCACTATGGTATAGATGAATATTATTACATCATCTCTTAAAAAAATAATATCTCGAGATTCTTCATTAAAATTCGCTCCTACCTTCAAATAAAGTAAATTAGAAATATCCATCAAGCATAAAAACGTACTAATTTACATGCAAATAAAAGAGACATGGTCGGCTATTATTATCCTCTGATGTGCTTAATGATTACATGTATATATTATGTTATCAAAGACACAAGACTGAAATCATTGGATAGTGCATTTTGGAGAAGATATTTCAGAGTAGCCTACACATGAGACTGAGAAAGGTAAGAAAGGTGAGAAAAAGGTAAAGTTGAGAAAGGTAAGTGTTCATTAAGTTCCATGTCCTCGGTTCAATACACAATATGGCTCGTCCACAAAACAGGTGAAGTGTTGTACAGTAAATGATACGGCACTTCACCTGTTTGAGCCATGAATATGATCCATGTATCAATTGAAAAAAGCAGTTTATAATTATTGAAACGTACTGTAGCATTGCTTCATTTGATAGAAGTATGTGTATCTTCTTGGAGATGAAGCTGTCACATGATGCATTCCATCTGACAGCCTATCTGACTTTACGCACAAATAGCTTCTGATTGGTCGAAATTGTAAAATAATTTTAAAAGCAATTGTTGCTTCTCCTGCAGTCTGCTCCTATTCTATGCAACTCTGTGGTTAATCAGACGGCTCTTGAAATCGTTGTATGTATTCTATGACATCAGCACTGCCATTCCTTGTGATTGAAGTGCTTGAGGGCTTCTCAGAGTATGTCTTTTTTAAAGATAAGGTGAGGGTGAAACATATAAGTTCGAAGGATCCAGATATGAACTAAGATAGTACATTACAGCATATCTATTGATAAATCTTGGGTGCGTCTCGTGAAGAAGATTTAGGAATAAGAAGGTTGTTTTATATAGGAAAACATTACCTTTGGAAGAAACATTGCATAACTGAAAATGAGCCCGCTATAGGAATTCCAAGTTGCATGACAGGTTCCACAAAATAAATTTGGTGAATCCATATTTCACAGCAATTTATTGAGTGGTCAGAATCTTGGAGGCCGAAATTCTAACCGGTAGGTCCTCCTTTAGGCTATAGTAACCGGGTAATCTTCTATCTAAATCTAAAGATGATTACTATCATCTATATCTGAATACGACTCCATTTCTAGACCCAGCATCTTAAAAGATATTCTGATATTATTAATTTAATTTTCTCCTATATGGTTCCACTTGTTACTCAAGTGTTACGACATCAAATAAAATAATGTTATTGATAGACCATGGCATACTTTTTTATTACTATGCATATATGTTATGATTGTCTCAAATATAAAACTTGACAGATATATTGGAAAAAGTTTTGAATTGACAATTAACATCAAAGTATTCTCGAATTTTATAAACGCTAACATGTAACCCTTACCATAAAACGTAGGTCTGATAATCTTGAAATTTTATTTGACTGATAGTGTTTCAATGAAGTCTTTTTAGTCATGGTCTTTCAACGGAGTCTATTTTTGCAGGCCCATAAATTTATGTATTCTTCAGTACATTTATTGGGCCATTTATTCATTCATTAGTTTTTATACTGTTATGTATGCATCGACACATCTCCAGAGTGGGTTGTGAGTCAAAAAACTTAATTCTTTAAACACTTTTAACTCTCACATCATCATTTTGACTGGTTGTTCCTATAAATGTATTCCATGATTTATTTAATCAGAGAGTTCTTGAATGTATTCTCCATCTAGATATCCAGAATAATTCAACCAAGGAATTGAAACATTTATGATTCTATCATGCTATTTCAATCATAATAGCACTTCACTTCAGCAATCTTCATCTTCAGGTGATCATCACTCGTGTGAGTAATGTTGATTAATTAGACATATTAACCCTAATACACATAAGTCTGTGAAATTTTCACACATACTTCATAATAATATGTAAACAAAATTCGTTAAGCAACTTTTAGATTCGGTCCATTAACCTCAACGATGTAGTTAATTGTTCGGGAGCCATTCTGTTTCAGTATTTTGCCTCAAGACAAAATCGTGACCTCTCACTGGTAGTTCCTATCTTTATCTTTCACTTCTAATTTTGCCATCTTGTAATGTCCGTTAAATCCTTGAAGCTGTATCCTTTATCCTAATTAATAGATGCTCATCGTCCTGTATAATTGTCTCTGATGATAGCTAAACGATTTGAGGAACAATGATATTATTATTCTTTCACAAAAAGATCAGTGATAGATAGTTGATGGGAGCCATGTCAAGGCGAAACACTCAGTTTTGCTCTCAGGAAATGGCAATAAAGAGACAAAAACATCATGTGAATTTGGCTATTATCATGTGTTGATTTGATTGAATAATTATTGTTGTTTTTTAAACGTGCTGATGTGTATAGTTTAGATCTCGTCGTAAATCATAATTATAAGTATGGTAAGAAGTACTTATCACTGGCGGCTCGTACCCACGAAACAGGTGAAGTGCCCGTATCTTTTACTGTATAGCACTTCACCTGTTTCGTAGGCACGAGCCGCCAGTGGTACTTATAATTCTATCAGCAGCAGTATTATTAAGTCATGAGATTGTTGATCAAATTGGAATTACCTCAACAGCTTATCGAGTGAAAACATTTTTTTAAACGTGTGAACATAGAAATTAAGATTCGAGGACTTTAATGGAGGTGATAAAAAGTGTTGATTCTGAATCACAGATCTATTTGAATATCGTGATTTACAGTTTTTTCCTTGAGAAGATTTCAGGATCTTAAATTCTTAAGGCGATTTAGATAAGTAGTTTTGGTAATAATAGTTTTAAATTATAACTTACGGAAGTCCATAGTTTTTCAAATGTGAGAAATATGCAAATTTGATCACTTTTGAGGTATTATTCTGAACTCTTTGAGACTAATGGATTCGAATGATATGATTCATGTAGGTAATTATTTTGAGATTCCTGGGCCATAGAGACCAGACCAATTACTTTCATCTATATCAAGTCACAAGACTCCGAGGTCTTAATAACTTCCAAACTATTTATCCAGTCATTTCTTGTTGGTTCGTTCCAAAGTTCACAGCTCCTATGTCTCAAGTTTATTTCCAGTTGTATTCTATCACAGGAGTGCACTTTGAATAGATAAACTGCAGTGTAGTGATTCTATTCCAGCACAGCCTACATACATTTGATCAGAAACATTTAGGTAATTATTGACATTTCTCACTCATGGAAATTTCTTGGTCAAGAAAGTTCACCTTTAGTTATTTATTGATATATATTTATTGGTTCATAATTAGTTATAATTTTTGTTCAAACAAAGTTTAATATCTGTATATTTATCTTTATTCAGTCAATTAACATCTGCAAAAACAATTATAGGCTTTAAAGCCAAAAACTGTTCCTTTCAAATTTATACAAAACAAAGAGAAGGTCATAAAATATTTATTGTAAGTGGATTTTGTATATAATTATTTTCTGTGTCAACCTTCTAAATTCAAGATGCTCTGTTGTGCCTTTTCTGAGTGGAAATTGTATTCAGTATTGAAAAGGGACATAACCTGAATTTGGACATTTTTATGAAAATTGGAACAGAAGAAGTTTTAAGCTACCGCAACACCTGTTTTTTCGTTCCTTCAATAGTATTTTTTCGATAAAATAAATAAATTATACTGCCTTTTTTCTTTTTTTCTGAGGGTGATGCCCACATGGGCTCCTAGGCTTGTGCGTGGGTAATGAGAGAGATTATGATGAGAGATGACGACTTCTTTTAGGCAGTCGGGGCCGACTGCTTAACGTTTCCTCTGAAAGGCGGGGTGGTCGTATCTATGTGATTGTGCTGTCGTCGAAATATTATGTTCCCTCGATCAAGGACCAAACCCCGTAACCTCTGGTTATCAGACCAGTACAGTATTAAAACAATACAAGAAACGGATAGTTTTTTCACTTTGGTGGAAGATTGGGCTCTTGGAAATGTTGAATTCCAATTTCAAACAATCACATCACAATTGTTATCTACTTGTTGCTTCACATTTCATCTTCAACATTCTAGTACCGTATCAGCTTGTTTGTCTTACGAACAGTATAACACTGTCTTTTATACATTTTTTTTTGTTCTACTCATCTCAATATTATATAATATTTATATAAGACAATTCTCTAACATTAGAAGTGAAAAACTCTACCAAGACAGGTGAATTGAAAATACACAATCACATCACATTCATTAACATTCTTCCAAACTCATCTCACAGCAGCCTACTCCTCCTCTCTAGAGTATAACCACACTTCAATTTAACCCAGCATCTGCTGACCGCATTCTTTATTCATTATTCAATGGTAGATATTGAATAATAAACAAATACTTGAATAATTTCCTTGACCGCAGAGTTGACAGACAATATTCAATCCCACATTCTTGTAAACCAGCCCATGTTGTATTTGCCTCAAGCTGGCACAAGCACCCTATACATTACATAAGTGAGAAAGTGTTTAATAAATATCGTCGTTGTTGAATATTGTTTTTTACATCTTCTCCATATCCTCTCTCTCTTTCTCTCATTCGTTCTACTTCGTTTTGACTACTTCTTTCTCGTTCTCGTCTTCCAAGACATTTACGTTTTTTAATCTTGTCTCTTACATCTTTCCCTCTTCCCTATTCATTTTATTCCTCTTTGACACTTTCATTCGTCTTCCCAGACATTGTCGTTTTTTAATATTGTTTCTTAGATCTTTTCCTCTTCCCCATTCATTTCGTTCCTCTTTGACACTCTTATTCACGTTTTTTACTTTGTATCCTAGACATTTTTGTCGTTAAATATTCCTTCTCATATCTCCTCTCCTCTTCTTACTCTTTCTAATTCTCTCTGACCCATTGTCTCTCTTCGTTTATCGTCTTCCTAGACATAACACCTAAACAAGCTCACTTATTATCTCCTACTTGAGTCTTTATAGTCTGTCCAAGCAAAGAAGACATTCTGGCAAGATGGGAAAATTACTTCAGCTCCGTTAATATTGGTTCAAAAATAATAAATTTAGTATGAAATTGTAGATCAGAATGTTTCCTACAAGTTGAAAACAAATTTATTGTTTTTGAGCTAATATTGACCGAGCTGGAGTTATTTTTCGATCTTGCCAAAATGTCTTCTTTGCTTGGACAGACTATACCTATGTCTCTCTCTTGCACATCTTCGACTAGTTCAACTTTCTCTCTTCATCCGCATATCCATAACAAGCATAAGGAGATTGACATGTGTATTGTGTATGACGTGTGAAGAATAAGGTTTGACGTACTAAATATGCGTCACTTTCCAGACGAAAATAACGGAACTAAGTATTGTGTGTATGATATTTTTCTAGGAAATGCGTGAGTTGAATAGATAAAAACTCTTTTCTTTATTTTTCACCTAATTATTTTTTCTTTATTCTACTGGTTGCACGATAAAAAGGGGATAGATTTCAGAGAGACCTCTGTACATTTATCAAGGGGCGTCCACATGAAGTCGCTTTTGAGTCAATTCGACTTAGTCAAAAACATGTGTTGAAGAGATTGTAGAGTGGCTTCAGATAAGAACTAAGCTTAATAATGAGAATAATAAGAAGGATTCCCGTGGAGGTGATTTTGAAGCCAAGGAGGAGGACAAGAACAGATATGAGAAAGAAGAATGAGGAGAGTGTACATATTAATAGGTATGCTGGGAAAGGGGAATGACGAGGGAGTACATATTAACAGATATGAGAAAGGAAAAAGAGAAGGGAGTACATTTTCAAAAAGGAATAAGGAGATACACGTAATGAAAATGATGAAAAACAGGCAGAAGATTGTTGGAGTTGGACTTGGTTACGAAAACATCAACTCATTTACACAGCTATTGTTGGTGTCACCAAACCGTCTTTCACTCAAGAAATAAACCGACTGACAATATTTATATATATAAGTCGTATATTCCACAACTACAGTATATACTCGTATTACTATGTATACTCACTATTTAGATTGTACTCACAATGTTTGTATAACTGTATATACGACTAGGATGCTGGGAAGTACAGGGCACGTACAACTCTGAGCGGTTGAAATGTGGTGAAATTTATTGTGAGACAGCCGAGGTGAGAAATGAATTGTGGTGAGAAGGATTTCAGATGAAGTGCTACCTGTTGCACAGTGAGAAATCATCGGCACGTCTTCAACGCTACTATGCCTATCACTCTACGAGAATTGTCGTGATTTCGTGAATGGTGGTTCAAGTATTATTGGGGGATTTATTGGGTTTTGGGCACAGAATAATGTAATGAGGTGTGCGGTAATTCTGATGGTTTCATTGACAATAAAAATTGTGGAGGCGGTCTATATATTGACAGTTCTTCAACTATTCGTTTTTCCACGAGTAGGCCTATAGTTCCGATTCCCCTATTTTTCCGATTTGGTTTGGATTTTTTTGGAGCTGTAAGAGGATGTGTTGTAATTTTATGTGCGGTAATATAATGGCTATAAAACTTGTTAAGAAAGGTCTTATTCAACTACTGTTTGTTCTCAACTCAATTTGTCGCATTGGTGAAGTTGAATCTTATTAGAGCATTTGATGCGTTTTGTAGCCAATTCAATGTGCTGTAATTTCATGAGCAGTAATTTAATCCATATATCGACTTCACACAATTGTCAAATTCTTAACCCTCATGTTCTTCTATAAGAAATTGTGTGATCTCGTTTATAGTGTAGTGTAAAATTGTTTCAGTTCTGTATGCATACTAGAATGTGATAATGTGAGCTAAAATTTCATGTGTGAAATTTCATCAGGTACAAGAAGAAATGAATTTCTTGATAAATTGGTGTCAATCAACGAAAACATCAACTCATTTACACAGCTATTGTTGGTGTCACAGTGTCGCAGTTCACCAGTGTACTGCAAAGATAAATTTCGGAGGAACGGTATTTGACTATTTTTATTCAAAATCTATTCCTAAAATAATTAACAAAGTGTATTATATCCATGAATTGTACTAATGTAATTGATGACTGTATTGACAATGGAAAAAATCGCTTTGATAAACTATATTACTTTAATATTCGGACGTCACAGAGTGCGAGAGTTTTTAAAATAGTGCTGGACTGAAATTATAATTAGTTAAGTACTTTGATTATTTTTTGTTTAAAAGTTGACTACGAAAACTGGATAATGTAGTCGACCTATTTCCTTTTTTTTCTATAAGTTTTTTATATTAAAAAAAATAAATTCATTATTCATTATTATTTGATATTAGTTGATTTTTTCATGAGTTTCAAAAACAACAATAAATCTGGAAGATGAATTCTCCTATTATATCGTTGGGAATTATCTGATCCGAAAAAGTATAGTTCTTTGATACTACTGTACTAAAGTATAGTATGATAACAACAATTATCTGTTGAGTTTCGGAAGATTTCAGATCACCGTAGAATAAAGAAAGAAGGAATTCCGTTTCCTATCCTCTGTGATATCACGTATACCGCAGCAATGACAACTATGTAATCTCCTTCAATTGTAGCCTTTCAACACAATAAGTCTCGCTGACTGGCGACAATAGCAAATTGTCATCAATGATACTAGCTGCTGTCAATCTCACCTGATAGTCTTTCAGGATGACGTGGACTGTCGCTTCTAAATTCGTTGATTTTTTATCGAACTAGGAGACATTGACTCCTGCAAGAACTTCAACTCTGAAAGTCATTTTTCTTTTTTTTTTATCAAGCTATTTCCATCACTGACATTGTAATTTCTATATTTCCATCAATTATCTGTATAGATAGTGTACTAATCAGCCATTTCCATTACTTAACTGTTTTTTGTTAGTTTGTTTGTCAATGGCTCAACAGCCCAGGGCCTAGGGCCTTCCAGCTGGTTGCCAGTTTCATATTTACTCCATTACTTAACTGTATTGTGAGATACTCCCATTAATTATACTCATTTATTTAGCTATCAGCTATCTATTTATTCGAATAACCCAATAAATTCAATGCTCGCATCAACCTATTATACACGAAGACGAAAATCAGTTCATCATTCACAAAGAGGGGAGTTTACACTGTACCTAGTTTACTGCTACTTGATTTAAAACAATATGGTTGGAATATTCTAATTGTCCTTACTCGATAAATTTGCCCTGTAATTATTAATCGATAAATTTTCTGACAAGAAATCGTTTTAATATTTTGAAATAAATTGTTCATTACATGAGCTGTAGCTCATAAGTTTTCTATTCTTGATGTAAGTCTGAAGCTGAAGCTGAAGCTTGAATAGTTTATTGAAATGTGAAAACTTTGATAAAAATGAAAGAATAGGGAAATGAGGTTATTATGATTTTCTATCGTCAGTGCTAAAATATAATCTGAAGCACTCAGATTTATCTGTATTGGATTTAAAAAGTGAATCACCTTCACAACATTGAAAGAGGTGCAAGTGATAAACATGACAGATGGTATGTGCGAAGTCTAGAATGAGATAAAGATGATGAATGGACCAGAAAGAGAAACAAAGTTAGAGAAGTATGATGGAGAGAGAGGGAATGAGAACGAAAGAGAGTGAAAGAGTGGCTATGATCTAAATTCTTGGGCGAAGTCACAAACTCATCCAATACCACAATGAAACCAGTACTGGATCAGCCAATCCCTCATTTTGTGATGAAATCCTAACAACCAGATAAGTCCACGGCTTGTCGTTACATCAATAAACTTGATTCAACACTAACACTAATTGCGAGCAAAAAACTGCTCACCTCACAATGAAACGAGAAGGATAACACTATAGAGTTTAAGGCAAAAGGATAGTAGAGGATGTAAGAAAAAAAGAGTGGGAGAAATTCTGATGAAAAACTGTTCATAGAGAGAGAGAGAGAGAGAGGAATAATATGAAGGAAATTTTGGGCAGATAGAGAGAGGTTGATAAAAGGAGAAGAATAAATTCGGACCAAAAATTATGTGGTTCAACAGTTGAAAGCATTTTTGGCAGGATTAAACTGGCTATCCCACTTCCCACACTAAATTATTCTACAGCTCTCCTTCAGCGAAAACGTTCATTAAAAACGAACCCAGTGAAAGTGATGTGTCCTTGGCTTAATTAATCCATATCAGATTGATCTTTTGAATATTGTGACTATCGTTTTGTTGAATGTGGAATCTTCTCAAATGGCCCTCAGGTATTCTATTATCTGTTACCGTAATCAAGAATCAAGCATCATTACCGTGATTGTTCTATTGAGTTGAATGCCAACTTTAATGATAGTTTGATACTGATTAATTATTGGTCTTTCATGAATGTACGCTGTCGAATAATGTTCTTGGACAATGTCATTTGATATGAAATTGATAAACTTGATAATCTATTGTCATCATCTAACGAGAGAAGTACATGGGGAAAATCAGGAAGCACATCTTAAACCCTCCTATCCTCCAATGACTTGTTTTTCAGTCTTTTCAAATAAATTTCAGTTCAATGACTATATAATTATTATTATAAACGCCCTGTGTCAAATATCAACATATTCTGTTAGTGATGAGGAAAATTAAAATGATCAATTAGAGGTTGTATTGAGCTTATCAATCAGAGAACAGATTTTCCTGCAAGTATATGCAACATTGTGGCTAATACTATGGCCGTATTGTTGCAGCAACAATAATATTTGAATATTATTATTATTAGTATTATTATTATTAATATTTAAAAATATCCTCTGTGCTTGCATGAAAGAATGCTTCAACATTTTTCGCTAATGTTTTTATACATCACCGAAGATTAATACCATTAGACCATGAATACCATGCATAGACTGATAATTATCATCTGAAATTCTGATTGAAAAACTATCATCAATTGAAATCTAAATTTAAAATTCCACTTTCAATGAATAGGTTCTACTACAGTGACTCCCACTGTAGGTTCCACAACAATAATGTCCACTCTTCAAACTTTATTAGTTTCTCATCAATGAAATATAATCTATTTATTAATAGTTAGTTTATTAATTTTCTAATTTAATTAGAACTCTTTATTTATAACAATGTTTACAAACTCTACTGTTACTGTAATTCACCAAATTCTAAATGATTCAATGTTTATTTCTGTGTAAACCTCAGATTCCGACCGCGGAAGAAAGGCAAACAACGTGCATGGTCAATGAAAGTGAAAGTGATGACGTCATTTTAAAATTATTTTTTGAAGGCGGTGAGTAGCTTGACCCTTGACCCCGCCCGCTATTCCTGGGCTTCAAGTTATCGAACAGGTGTCCTGTAGGCTTCTGGCTATTATTTCTCTCATTATAGCGCTAGTGCAACATTAAACAGTAGACTAGATCTAGTATTACTACTAAAAACAGCTGTAAACTATTCAGAAAAGTATTAAGTGATTATTCAGGGCAACTTCGAGTACAACTTTGTATTTTAACTTAACTAATAGCAGAGACAATGTATTATTATTATAATTATTAATTATTATTATAATTATAATGTAGTATTATTATATTATAATAATACATTGTCTCTGCTAATAGTATGTTATCATTATCATCGAGCGCGACTATAATATTTGATTATATATAGGTTGAAAAGTAGACTACATGTATATTTTTTATCCTTCATCTACAGGCTATAAACAAGCTATTCTACTTTCTGTGTTCTCTATTCAACAGATTCTTACAATTTTTATACTCTATCCAAATGAACTTTTGTTCATCGTACCATTTTTATATCATTGTAATGTTATTTTCTCATTTACTCAATGTTTTTCAGTCTATTTATATTTGTATACTAGACTTAATTTATTTTTTATGGAATCACTTTCAACATATTATAATCTTCTAAGGCGAGTATTACACGATAATAGTTCTTTGACATATTTCTATTATCAAACATCTGGGATGATGAAATATTACCGTGTAATGAGCCAAATATGATAAATGATCATATTCTATGTCATATGATCTCCTATAGAGAACATATTATAATATCTTTGATAATAGATGTATGACATAGAACTATTATCGTGTAATAGCGGCCTAACCCAATTTCTTTATTGGCACCAAATTTGTATTTTGTGAAATACATTACTATTTGAATCTATATCTCTTCTCATAACTCTTATGATCATTTCTGATCTCACATAAAATCTTTATACTTTCGTATAATTATATTTTGTTATGGGAGGTAAAACTTTAGAATTAGTTTCAAAACAATTACCTATTGTTTCCTCTCAACTTATTATCTTGAGTTCACGGTTTGGGGATGTTTCTCTTATTAACTTACGAGTATTATTATTTCATCAATGAACATTATCATAATTGTGTTCTAGATGATTTCCCTTTCATAAAATTCACCTCCTCAAATTTGCTTGCTATTATTTATTAATTTCAATTGTCATTGTATTCTGCATCCACTTTTTCAATTATCGTGGACTTGAAATTGATCCTCAAGAAAGTAATAATTATCATAGTTTTTGTGCAATGACCTCTATTTACCTTCGCAAGACTCTAACTAAACAAACCTTGCAAAAACAAGATTACTACCATTTCTTCCAAGGTCCGATATCTTCCTCAAATGAGCTTTCACTGCTTGTTTGATGTAATGAAAGTCAGTTGAAAAACTCCAGTCCGATTACTTTTGAAATTGGTCAAAACAAAAGAGGAGGATAAGTGACTGTGATGAAAAAGTAAATAGGGAATGGTAAAGAAGAGAAGATTGAGTAGATAGGACATGGAGTAAGACTTAATCAAGTAATTTTGATACAGTTTTACTGCAAATATATACTGTCATACGGCTGGTTCGATTATAGAGAGAAGAATTACTTTGATTTGAGATGAGTTGCCAACGATAACGATGGTCTTGGTCGTTCCAGGAACTTTCGTTGATTCAATAACATCAATTTAAATTTATTTGCCATAAATAGTATTCCTTTAATTAGAAAATTGTTATCGAAATCAAAATTGAAAAAAAATGGATTATAGCTGATCATATAATGGCTCAAAAAATTTCTAATTAGTGCAATATTTTTCAAGTTTTTAATTATGGTGCACTTTATTTCACTCATCAACAGATTTAGTATGGTTCATCATTCAAGGACCGTAAATTATTTGTATTAGAAAAGGATATGATATCATGACCTTATTCGGACTACAAATATTTACCGAAATTCAGGAGACAAATAGTAAGGGCAAAGTCTGTTTTTCATCTCCCAAATCGTTTTAGTTCATTTTAATTTTAATGTATCATTAAAAAATGAATGAATAGGTAAAATAACTCCCACGTGAGATAAACATTCATATGGAATTGTTTTATTCTGTAACTGTAACTGAATTTCCCATCTCTATTCAAATAGAAATTCTGATAATTAACTTAACATGGATGCATTTTACTTTCCTTGCTCTACCTACTACTATCGGTATGGAAAGTATTGCTTTCCAAAAAAAATTAAGGTACCCCAAATTTAGGTTTTCTATCCGTTTCAAGATCCCCGGAGTCCAAAAAAGTGGTTTTTGGGTATTGGTCTGGGTGTGTGTATGTCTGTATACACTATATCTCGATTCCCAATTGACCAATCGACTAGAAATTTAGAACTTGAGTTTCTTATACCATGAGGACCCAACCCGAAGAAATTTAAAAAAATTCATCGAAAAATGGCGGAAAAAATGGCCGATAATATGTCGAAAATGATGTTTTTCACGATTTTCTTGAAAACGGCTCTAACGATTTTTTTTAAACCCATACCCGTAATAGTCCTATATAAGCCCTATCTACTCCCAAGAGTCTCATTCCTGGTAAAATAGCAGAAGATCAACAGCATTGTTGAGGAAAATGAATTTCTATCTCGATTTCCTCGAAAATGTCTCATACTATTTTTTTTCAAATTGGCACCCTATATAGCCATAAAACTCTATCAACGGGCATATGTTCCCTTTGGATAATATTATCAGGGGCGCCACCCCATACTTGAAAAGTTAGGAAAGTCTGTAGATGGGCAACCCGCACTACATGAATCTGTATATAGGCAACCCGCACTACATGGCTCGGTAAGTGGAGTTCGGGCAAAAAGTGTACAAAAAGTGTATGAATGTCATTCCATCATTCTCGCAATCAAGGCAATCCGCATCAGGGTTGAAGAAAACAAAAATCACATTTGAAAGAAGTATAATCGAATGATCCATTATCAATTCCACCTCTTTGATCCGCTATATTGGAATACTATAGACCAAAAAATCTACTTTCATTCAAAATGCAAGTCAATTCCGCTAACAGGTAGCCGAAGCGCCGACAGGCGCGAGGCATCGTGGGCTTGTGAAAATTTCAAATCACACACAAGATGAGCAAAAGCGCCGGTTGGCGCGAGGCGTTAAGCCGCGTATCGACAGTCCGAGGCATGTGCCACGAATGCCTCGCGGTACAGTCTGTTGCAAAAAAAGTATGAACTCATGGCTGAGGTATATGAGTGATCTGCGATTTTTGTAAGACCGTTATTATACGATAATAGTTCTATGAGCATATCTGATCATATGGAAAGAGATGAAAATACCAAATCATATTTTCATATGATCATATCATAGAACTATTATCGTGTAATACCGGCCTAACCAAAAATGCGAGCACGCGAACAAATCGACAAATTGTCTAGCGCCATCAAGCGGGAGACAAAGCAACTAAGCTCTGACAATTGATAATTTGGACTTTGGAGGTTATTTTGTGCTCAATTAGTAGATAAAAATTTAAGGCAATGTTTATTATTGCCTATTACAACCTTCTGCACCCAAATAGAATTCTCAATCACAAAAATGCATAGGAATGGGGTACAATTTTGAGGTTAGTTTGTAGAATTGTTATTTGTGCGTTGCGAGGCAACAGGCACTGCTCGCTGCGAATTGTGTGCAGCGTTTGCCTCGCTGCTAGCAAACCCGGTATCGACCCACACGGATCGGTGCCACACATGCCTCGGACTGTCGATACACGGTAGATAGTTTACTAGTAGTAGTACTCTTTTTTTGTGTCAACAGACTGTACCGCGAGGCATTCGTAGCACATGCCTCGGACTGTCGATACGCGGCTTTAACGTCGAGTGCAAATTTCACTATAGCAATTTCTATAATAGTTTAATTTTAATTTATAGTCTGAAATTTATATTATGAAATTTGCACTCGCTAGTGACTAGCTGCCTAGGACTAATACAAGAATATTTGTTCAAGAATTATATATGTGGTCTTATTAGTAGATCAAATTTTCCTACAATTTTAGATCAAATTAATAATTTTTCAACCAATATTGACCGAGCTGGAGTCATTTTCCCATCTTGCCATAGGTTCTTCTTTGCTTGAACAGACTATACTTGTATTAGGCCTACGCAAAATGGCAAGGAAAGTTGTGTGAGTGTACCACACCAAATTTTTTTGTGATACGCTGACTCTCATAAGCATCCTGGTATTGAATTTTTTCTTCTTAAAAACGTCTTGAAGTGCTCTCAGCATATTGAATAATAGAATTTAAATAGCCTAACGAATCCCTGATTATTTCGACATTGTGAGAGTGATTTTCAAGCGTGAAGATCTTCAGATTTGATCTCTGATTAGAGTCTCCTTCAAGCCTGAGGTCTTGGAGGTGGATGACCGGTAGGAAAGAGCCTGTAAGTAATCAATTGAGTTCACAAGAAGCTCTTGATAATACATCACTTCCATCCTGCCAATCCAAACTCAGTTGACCTTGACGCTCGGATGAATCGGATTGTGAATGGATGTTCTAGAGGAAAAGTATGAATGGAAATGGAAACAAAGTTCAGAATGAGGAAGAAGGATTAGCATGAGAAAAAGAATGGAGTAATAAGAAAGTAGGTAAGATATATTCCTTGACACCCAATGTGTGAAAGGGGATTCGACTGAGTATTTATTTATCTATTCAGTGAGATATACATACAATCATAGTTATCATAAATTATGGTAGGGAAAGAGAAAACAGGCACAGGACCTTCACCATCCCGATTCCAATAATTTTGAAGAAAAATATATAATAGTTCAGAAAAGGTTATGTTCATTGAAATTCAAGTAACTTATTTAAGTAAGGTATGAATGGAGTAGAAAGAGAATTGGTATAAAATAATCTATATCTATATAAGCGAAATGGCACTGACTGATTAATTCATCACCAGAACTAAAAATCCACTGAAGCGAATGCGTTCAAATTTGGCAGGCATGTTCAGTTGTTCAGAGTTTTTCGGCGTTTTCCTCATTTTTTCAAGAACCAATCGGTAGAAAATGTTGATATTTGGTGGGCAGGTTCAAATGAGGTCTAGAAATTTTGTGTTAAAATATTTTTGCAATCCGTTCAAGATTACGCCAGTAATCAGGTTTTCAAAATTGTAGATGTGTTGCGGGTTGCATATCTTCCGCCTTGATACGACCAATCCTAACTGTAAATTCAATGGTTCAGCGAGATTATAGATGAATTAATTTGGAAGATATTGAATCAACTATGTCCGATATACTTCCCAAGGTTACGCTTAATATTAGCGTTTTAATATTTTTTTTAATTTTCGGAGTTTTTCTTAGATTTTTCTAGAACAAATTGGCAGAAAATGTTGCAATTGGGTAAACAGGTCCAGATTAGGTGTAGAAATGCTGTGCTCAATAAATTTCAAACACCTACTGGACGGAATTTGCAGGCGAGCGAAGCGAGCCTGTTTCTCACTTACACTGTCTATACTTTCGGGGTCCAGGGGCGGAGCCCCTTGTTAGGCGGATAAGGCGAGCGAAGCGGCCGGCTAGTAGATGAATAACGGAGAAGGTATGAGAAAATCGAGTTTAAAGATAAAGTGTATTAGAAAATAGTGTAATAAGAGAATAGTTATTGGATAATGAAGTAATTAGATTATAGGTATGAGTGAACAGAGTAATAAACGTGGGTGGGTAAGAGAGAATAGAGTAATATATAAGTTAATGGAGAACTAAATGAAATTAGAATAGGAGGATAATTGAGCACAAAGAGACATGAAAGAGATGGAAATGTTGAAATAAATCATTATCCAACGTTGAAGAATGGAGAAACTTTGATATAGACAGATTAGGAGGATAGAAAACATGAAGAAGAATTGATGCATGAGGAGGAATCGGTAGAATTGAGAATGACAAGAGTAAAAGGAAAAGAGAAAGAAATGATTGAAAGATATTCCTCTTTAAAAGTATGTGTGAAAAAATAGTCTTTGTAAGAGGTGATGGAAGAATTATGAGAAGAGGAAAGATAGAGAGGAGGGAGAGGAGAAGGAAAAGGTAAATGAGAAGGCGGAACGAATGAAAGTGAAAAAGAAAAAAGCAGGTGGAGGTTCAAATGGAGAAGGAAGAATAAACAGATAAGTAGAAGAAGAAATAGCAGAGGCTAACGACTGATAATCGCACATCTCTGTGACGGACGAAAGAGAAAATAGAAAATGCTTTGTTATCATTCTCTCCTTCACCTCCATTCCAAAGCGGAAGACCAAAGGGAACGTGATTTAAATAATGAGCAATGTTACTATTGTCGAAAATATTGTGTTGTCATGTTGTAGTGGTGAGTCATTGTAGACGCTTTAGTAAATGAATGCAATATGTTTTATCAATATTATGTGTCATACTGTTAGTTTACTGGAAAAATTTTGTAACCATCAATTCAAACTGAACGGGAAAAATACATCTAGGGCATTACATTACATAATCTTGTATTTTCCAGCTCAATAACAGCAAAGATTACTATGAGAACAATTTCCGAAATTGATTTAAGAAAAGATGTTCACTTGTAAATAGATATTTATCGAACATTAAAATTCACAAATAGCTTATTCACTGAATACTTCTTTATGCATTTCATGACAGAATGTCATGAAATGCATAAAGAAGAATGCATATAATGCATTATGAATGCATAAATATCTCATACTATTCCATGGATTCACAAACGCCATCCAACTCTCTAAATCCGACTAATTATATAATTAGTGACATCTATTAGGCTACAGCACATTGCATAGACCCTATAAATGACACAACATTTATACAATTGACAAACTCAGTAGGTAAATTTAATTGACTTTCTTAATAACTTCCCATTGTTATCAATAACCTTTACTAACTAGAAAAGTCAAGAGAATTTCTAAAATTTTGTATTAATTTGATGTATCACATTCCACTTCATTGAACTCAAGTTACAGGACCAGGATTTTATGTTATCACTAACACATCATCTGCTGAACTGAGGAAAGAAGCTTCAATTCAGAAATTTTTATGCTATAAGAGTTTTTCCCCAGTACAGCCAATAATGTGTTGTAGATAGAATAAACCCAGATAAATTTATAAATAAAAACCTATTCAAATGAATAAATCTACTCTAACTCAATTGTAAGTTAGTAAAGAAAAATTTGACAGAATCAATTCTTTGTGGAGTGGACTCACAATTTAAACAGCAAATCTATGAATCTTATTTATTTGATGTACTCATGTATAAATGTGTGAAGTATGATGTTCATGGGTATGACATCATAACTAATCACATAACTATTCTGTTATATTCTGTAATTTTAGAAAAATAGAAATTTCTATTTCAATGCAATAATAAAGTTTTCAATTTTTGTTTTCAGCACAATGTGGAGGAGGAAACATCCCTTTTTTGTAAGTTGGATTGATTTTATTTATTTTATAAACAAAAAAAATAAACCATAATTCCTGAAATTATTGGATAAAATCTAGCATATTTACAATTTAACATCGAATTATGAACTAGATACATTCTAAAATCACATTCGTATTGTTCAATCCAATCCCAGAATTATCTCAAGTAAATGTGAAAATGTCTATCCTAGTTATCAACTCTCCAAACTCTCACCGCAATTTGCTGCTATTTTTATTTCAGTAGTTAGTTCCATGCATCTGTTTCATTTTTATTTGAGAATTTGATACATAGCACTGTTATTAAAATCTCATTTGAGATTGAAAGTAGAAAATTAGATTGCATGTTGCATTAAGAAGTCATGTCAGCAGAGAAAAATAATGATAAATTTGGAATAATTGGAGAAAAGTTCGAGTAGACAGATCATTTAAAGACCGAGAATTATTCTCATTTCACTCTACATGTTTTGTAGAGCAATTTACAACTGAAAGATCTAAAATATTCTTGCAATAGTCCATAAAAATTATTCAACACTATAATTATTAATCAACGAATGAATATTTACGTTGCACAAATATCTAATCAGCTCTTGATATCAATAATACTCTACTTACCAACTCACATAATAATGCACTTCAGTAGAGATTACATTCTCATTATAAATGAATAAATTAATTGATTCTCTTGAAATAATCAAGGGATGTCCATGTGCTATGTTTATCTTGGTTATGACTTGGTCATATTCTTGTTCATCTTTAGTCATGAAACTCTCTTTATAATTCAACTTCATAGCCGTATACTATGTTGTACAGGCTATTCAGTAATGAACAAAAAAATATTACTATATTTAATGAATAAAACATAATTGATTTATAGCAGAAATGACTATGAAGTATGGGTGGGAGAGGAAAGATATTGCAATGTAATAAGTACTTTGCTCGTTTTTTGTGAGTATTTTACTGTAGTTTATGTGGCTCAGCATCATTTCTTCATTAATTTTTGTTCCAGAAACCATTATTCCAACTCTGACTAGTAGAGTTAGATCAATTCATAAAATTAGAAGAAATGTAAATCAATCTTATAAAACAAAATTAAACATCGGGTTTCAGGTTGTATCTTGTAGCGACAAAATAGATTAAGAATAAGACTTTGATCATAATCACCGGAAAATAATAATGTTCAAATCCCGATCAATTGAATGATGGTTCAAAAAAAGTAGAATCACGATCAATTATTCATAAATAGATGAAATAAATTCTCACAGTCGAACAATATTGAGAAAACGAAGAATCGAATCAGGAATGAAGGCATCTTCATCTTTCCTGTTGACCAAAATATTAACGACAGCCAAAGACATCACTTTCAAGTGGTCAATGCAGCGCATTGAAGCGTATCCATTTATTATTCCTCCTTGGTTTGACTGTCTTTTCTCGTATCATTGCCCAAGATTGATTCATTGGACAACGTGAAGACCACCTTTCTTTGTTTCAATAGTGCTCTTACTGTCTTGTTTCATTTCTCACATCCAACCGATCATATTGTCTCTTTCTCTCTCAATTGCAAAAGCAGAGAAAGTTTGAGCTTTCTCTCTATTCTCTTTTAAAACACACGCGGCTTATGTATACTCTTTAAACTAATAGACGATAGCGGGCGGGAACAGTGTACTATGTGACTTCCGCTGTGAATAATGTACAGTTTACGTCGAAAAAGAAGAAGAAGAAGAAGATGAAGATGAAGAAGAACAAGAACAAGAACAAGAAGAGAATAAAAAGAATAAGAAGAAGAGGAGGTGGAGTATGAGGAGAAAAAGACGAAGAAGAAGAAGAAGAAGAAGATAAAGAAAAAGAAAAATAAAAAGAAGGAGTAGAAGAAAAATAATTAGAAGGTAAATGAGAAGAATTGGAAGATAGAGAAGAAGAGTTGGAAGATAAAGAAGAAAAAGAAGAGGTGGAGTATGAGGAGGAAGAACCAGAAGGAGAAGAGAAGAAGAGGAGGATGAGGAGAAGGAGGAGGCGGAGGTGGATTAAATGAGATTAGATTGAACTAGATTAGATCTCTCTTCATTTAAATAACAATATATTTATGCTTAGTTACTAGATTACAAAAGTTATTCTATAATTTTATAATCTATTTAACGAGAGAGGTTACATATGAATTAAAAAATCATAGAACATTTTTATATGCTACTTGCTTGCAATCTTTCTTGTTGTGGATAAAATATCTGAATGGTAAGGGTAATTTTGGACATAATTGAGAGGAGGAGGAGGAGGAGGAGGAGGAGGAAGAAGAGGAGTACGAACAGTTGGTGCAGGAGGAAACAGAAGTGGTGGAGGAAGATATGAAGAATAGAAAATGAAAAATGAAGAAGGTGAAGGAAGAGGAAGAAGATGAAGAGGAGAAGAACTAGATGAAGAGGAAGAAGTAGTGGAGAGAGTAAAAGAAGTAGGAAACAGAGGAAAATATAGCTAATGTTCATTTGTAACGAGATGGGAGCTACGCCTTTACTATGTACGGATCTTTTCACTAACTAATTAGGTGTGAGCTATGAGAAGATCACCCTTGAATCTTTTCTCTTGTTGAGGATCCAGGATTATTGTTATGTCATGACCAGAGAGAATAGAACTGATATCCGTATTCAATAATCTCTGGGGATGACAAAGCACGAAGTAGATATAGCAGATTCTCAGTAGTAATTAGCAGATTCACAATAGAGAAAATATAAATCGTGATCTTTTCTCTGTGCAGTAGCGAGTTCCGGAAACCATTTCTAAGCTCCTAGTAAAGTTTGGCAAGACTTCAAGTTCAAACTCAATTTGACTGATTTCAATATAACTATGATAATAAAGCAAACTATAACCTGATTTTTGTATGTTGTATAAATTTTATAATTAATTGTTGTATAAATTAAGAGACAGTTTTGAGCTTTGCCTGTTGTACTGTTGAATGTATAATTGATCAATAAAGATAATGATGATGATGATTACCATGTTTTCAATTAGAGTTAGTGTTCACTTCTCATGCTATAATTCGTCAACATAATAATAGAAGAAAAATATGAAAATGGGATTTTGAATAAATTATAAAACATATTATCTCAAAAATGTATCACATTTTTGTGGAATCCATTGACTTCTTTATATTCAAGATAGCAATAAATTTGCAGTTCTACATAATTTAGTTATTTCCTATTCTGGATGTAACGGGTTACAATAAATCAAATCCTGGCTACGTCACTGACGAATATTAAAAGTTGAAAGTAAGTATTAGATGCATCGAAAGGAAATATTTAATTTTCAGATAATTTTAGCAGATTAAGCAGTAAATTCATGGTAGTAAATAACTAATTTAGTATAATCTGGAGATGGACCTGAATAGTATTCAATACTGGGCGCTTCAACCAAATCTATTGTGGTATTTGCACTATATGGTCATATTTTTTGTACTGATTTATTTTGATCGAAATATTGTAATCTTCTTCATATTATTCTCAGAGTATAATCAAATCCCACTACTAAATGATTTGAGGTTTGTTATCAATAAAGTTCAGGTGATGGCTACTAGGTAAAAAACAATTGACAGAACATAACAAAAGATTGTTGAAATCAGGTATCAATACAAGTTCTATAAAGTACAGGTTGTTTAACCATACTCACTACTAGTCTTTTCATGTCAGCCCCAGGCACATATTATCAAGTTTCCTTATTGCATTATCATGTACAGAATTGGAAGCACCCAATGAGACTAGATACTTTATTATCTGGGTCAGCTCGATTTGAAGCTGTTATCAACATGATACATCAAGAACATGAGAGAAATCAATTATTCAACCAAGAATCTATAAACATCTAAACATTTCAGGTACTTCCCCGACAGAAAGTAAACGTGTGATCTTAGTGAAAGTGATAGAATTCCGAATTTATCATATAGTACATCAAACTTATATTTTCATTGATTCTCTGAAATGTTATAATAGCCAACTGTATAGTTATTATCGAATCTGTATATTGGACACGATTTTCCTTAAAATTACCAAATTACAGCATTAATAAAGCTTCTTTTAGAAACTGTAAACCTATGTTAAAAGCATAAACATGTAGGATCCTATTAATTTGTCACGAAGGATCAATTTTTTCATAGTGGTGACTAATACCCTTCAAAAATTAATATTGCTGAATAGAGCTCATGAATGATACAAAACAAACAAACCGACATACAAGATCATAATCCATATCAGTAGTTGATATAAAATTCCAATTAATTAATTATATTTAAACAATTTTCTATTGGAAACATCAAAAAGTGAATGTTGTTTGAAAGCTATGTTAATTACCCAGATCAACTTGTCACATTTTCTTATCATTTCAGAAGCTAGTTTGACAATCACAATAATTTCTATCCATTCTTATGAAACAGTTGATTATGTTGTACAAGTTTGTCTCTTTCACTTTTATTTTACTCTTACGGTAGATACTATTATTTTTTGAGCTCTTCTTGATTTATGTTATCTTATAATTCTCTTATATACTATCATATCCCTTAATAATTATAATTCTCCCTGAATTTAGTAATTCTATATCTTTTACATCTGTGTTCAGTAAGCCTTAACTGAATAAAGTGCCTCAGAGTAGTACCTGAGAACAAAGAATATGAGATTTATTAGTTACTCTATTAGATCTATAGTTACTCAATGCCTAGAGTAAGGTTTAAAGGCAAGGAAGAAGACCTTTTCCTGTTTTATCAGTTCACCTCGCAATAATAGTGGAGAAATTAGGCCAGAAATATTATTGTGGAACTCGTCTAAAATGGTTTCCGTCTGACATAGACCATGACGAGGAAATCTAGAAATATTTGGTGTCATCCTACCTGGCTCAATTTAATTAATGTCATAACTTGTTATGATTTACCCTTGCAATTTATTAGTACTGTATATCTATTAACAGGATGTCATCAAAAAAAAATCGTAAAGCTAATAAATGCATTCCGAAACTGCATCAGTTTATGAACTGAACTGTGACTCGTTTAAAATATACTTTGATAGGAGATTATCTTAGTCCAGTTGCACAAATAGGAGTATTTTGAGCGTGATCTTCAATCGAGAACTTCGATGATTAATATTGAGTTTAAACTTAAATCCTCTGGTGTTTCTAGTTGCTTGGTGAGTGTGGTTGCTAGATGATTGTGATTTTTTAGTCTTTTGAAATACATTTAATAGTGGTTAATCACAAACACTATGGACTGCTTTAGGATGGATGACCAGAATTTGAAAAATGCGAGTGCATCACGAAATTCAAATTTATATTTTTATTAATCCGGTATTGTGCAACTGGCCCGAATTATCATGACCAAAACTTCATTACGCTTAAAAACTCATTAAATTTTCGCTCTTCATCAAGATTGGACTTCCATAGTGAACAAACATGGGAAACAATATAGAAATGCATATTAGCCTATAAGCAACCTCATTTCCAATGAAGTTGTAAATATTCTCTGCCGTCCACTAGTACACTATCGTACTCCAAATCCGTATGGGAACTTCCAATCTACTATCTTTCATTCTATGAGAACCTTATCAAGTAGTTCGCACAAGCTGAGAAGACACGCCGTCGCAATGTAAAGTGTATTGTAATGAAGTGTCTTCTCAGCTTGCGCACTATAATGTATACCCGATTGAAATCTCAGTTACTACATACCAATAAACGTCTACTGTGATATTAACATCTAGCCTTATGTGATATAAACATCTACACTGTGATCCAATCTAATATAAGATCTACAGTGACCTCATCTACAGTCTAAGTTGATCTAGTTAGTCTACTGGACTATTCTCAATTTCTATATGGGGTGCTGTTTGAAGTTTTACAAGGATTTCGAGGCGGAATATCCAGGTCTCAGTTAATTGAAGACATCAATATTTAGGAAAAATCATCAATGTTACACTTTTGCTTACTGTTCAAAGCATTAAGGATCGGAATACGACACTAAGTACAGTCTGTCCAAGCAAAGAAGACCCTCTGGCAAGATGGGAAAATGACTCCAGCTTGGTCAATTTTTGTTCATAAGTTATAAATGTGGTCTCAATAGTAGCTCAAATTGTTTCCTACAATTCGAGATCAAATTGATAATTTTTGAACCAATATTGACCGAGCTTGAGTCAATTTTCCATCTTGCCAGAGGGTCTTCTTTGCTTGGACAGACTATACATCAACAGTCTATGTTTTATGTTATTGTACAAATATATTTATGTTCAATACGATACATTGAATATTATACAATATATTGTACAATATTTTTATGCATTATACGATGAATTTCATGTTTGTCAAATTTCTCAAACAATTATAGTATAAAATACTAGATATTGTATAATGATGTTCATACAGTATACAATGTATTATTGATATCCTATCAAGTTTTTCAAACACTACTCAACTAGCAGTAGAGAAAATCAGAATAGTCTACTC
>CM029555.1:9874646-9953566 GCA_017141385.1 Sogatella furcifera | reverse complement strand
CCTGAACCCCCGACAGTATCAGCAGTGTCAGTGAGTCAAACAGGCTCACTTCGCTCGCCTGCAAAACCTCTTCCAGTTTCAGCTGGGACAAACAGGCTCGCTTCACTCGCCTGCAAATTCCGTTTAGAAGGGATTCGAAATTTATTTAACACAGCATTTCTTGACCTAATCTGGACCTGTTTACCAAATTTCAACATTTTCTGCCAATTTGTTCTCGGAAAATCTAAGAAAAACTCCGAAAATTCCAAAAAATAGTAAAACGCTAATATTAAGCGTAACCTTGGGAAGTATATCGGTCATAGTTTAAAACTTGATTCAATATCTTCCAAATTAGTTCATCTATAATCTTGCTGAACCATTGAATTTACAGTTAGGATTGGTCGTATCAAGGCGGAAGATATGCAACCCGCAACACATCTACAATTTTGAAAACCTGATTACTGGCGGATATCTTAAACGGAATTCAAAAATATTTTAACACAACATTTCTATACCTTATCTGAACCTGCCTACCAAATATCAACATTTTCTACCAATTGGTTTTCGAAAAAATGAGGAATACGCCGAAAAACTCTAGAAAAACTAAAATATTTTGCGTATCCTTGAAAAGTTTTCAAAATCCGTTCTTAGTGCGCGTCTAAACGTCCAACTGAACATGCCTGCCAAATTTGAACGCATTCGGTTAAGTGGATTTTTAGTTCTGGTGATGAATGAATGAATGAATCAGTGCCATTTCGCTTTTATATATAGATATTTTGTCTATTTTCAAGAGAATAATTTCTCAAACCATTATGTATTATAGTTCTTCATCTCCACAGTTGATAATTTCAATTTTAGTTTCTCCATATCCCCGCAGTTAATAACTTTAATGTGAAATTATTAACTGTGAGGATTTTCAATTCAATCAAAACGTGTTATTCGGGTTCCTTTGGTTTAAAAATTGTCGTCAATTTTATTTGTTTGAGTTTTGATTTAGGAGGTTCAGGTATATAGTGTGAATTAAATTTCTATAAATTGATTGAATCATGAATATTTTCTGAAAAAATGATAAGTTGAAACTCAAAGTCTTAAAACTAGCCAACTCATAAGTTTCTGCTTATCTCCCAATTCATTGAATAAATCGACAGAAAAGCGAGAAGTAAGAACACATAACGATCGAATACACATTTCGAGAATCTAATTTAGTGAAAAATAGAAACAATTCAGAAATCGATGTGAAATCGTTTCACAAACTGCCAATTTTCATCGATATCATGCTCATTGGCGCTACTAATCTCTCAGCTCATCTTCTTTTTTGCTGCTTTAGTTGGCGCGGAATGTTGAAATTTATTCAAATATCAAACGTCAAGGTGAAGACGATCCATCCAATGATGAGTCGTTACAAAAAAGTATCCTGGACCTGCTATAGTCTGTCCAAGCAACATAGAAATTATGACAAGATGGGAAAATAGCTCCAACTCGGTCAATATTGGCTCAAAAATTATAAATTTGGATTCAAATTGTACATCAGAATGTTTCCTACAATTTGACATCAAATTTATAATTCGTGAATCATTATTGACCGAGCTAGAGTCATTTTATCATCTTGCCAGAATGTCTTCTTTGCTTGGACAGACTATATCTGAGTCAGAAAAAGACAGTAAATCTCGGCATTGAATCAGAGATCCCGTACCAAATAATTTCCGCAAAGGCGATTTGATCAGCTAATGATAGATCATGTAATTGCTCACCATTAATGCTTATTGGATCCTTTGTCTTTGAATACAAAAATAACATCAAGTTATAATCAAGCTTTAGGGTGAGTCATGACGGATGTTTCTGGGTTTGTTCTTCAAATAAATTTTATGATATGATATTCTTAGGAAGGTTTTAATACCAATAGTAGGCTGATAAAAATTTAAGAATTTTTTTGTATTATATATTTTTGATATTTTCAGAGTTTGTGGTTTCTTTTGAAAATATATCGTTCAGCCTATACCATTCTTCAGCTAACAACGCATTAAAACCAATTAAAGTATAGTATATTCAAAGCCAAACCTAATTCTAGCTGCCTTGCATGTTCATGTTTTTCTCATAAACAATCCCAATGTTGCGTGTGGTGTGGCAAAAAGGATTGTAGGGACTTGCTTATTCTAATGTATCCCAATGTATTTCGTATTTTTATGTAGGTTATTGGATACGTGATAAGCAAAAGTCTTTTGTTCTTTGATTTTGCTAAATATGATATATTCAATTCTTACTGATTGATATATTTGAATTTTGTTTTGTTCCTTTCATTGAGAAAAAATTATGTACTAATTTTGGTGGGTGGTGTTAACAATTGTAGTAATGTAGGGAGGTGCTGCGCTCTCGTGGCAATGGTTACAGTTATCAAGCTCAGCTCTAGAGTTGGCTTCGTGCCATTTTAGTAGGTTATGCTTTGATTTGTTCTGTAAAGTTTCAAAGAAAATAATAAACGTTCTATTTGTCAATTCGAAGTTCTTGTGTGAATTTATTTGAGTACCAAAAACAGTCCAATTACCAGTTTTAAACATGAGGGATAATACATTTTTTACAGAAAAATATTGGGTATCATCATTAATATTTCATTTCAATAAAGATGTTTTAACAAAAAGTCAAAAACTCAATAACAAGCAAATTGAAGATTTCAGCCATTTTCACTGCTCTACCCAACTTTCTTGAATAACATTTGAAATAGTTCCGAATTCAGCCATCAGATGGCAGTATCAATAGGGTGACTTGCTTTGACTTCTACTGGACACACCTCCAAGCTCCGCCTACAATCAAAATGGCCGAAAACATCGGTTAGTAAAGTTTCCAAATTCAAGCAGTAGATAGCAGCAGTTCACGGGTGATGTTTCAGATTTGACTTGACACGCCTTCATACCCTGCCTGCTCTTTTCATATTGGTTGATGGTGTTTCGTGAGCTCTGTCTTAGAAAAAGGCTGCTAGCAAGAAAATTATGGATGGTGTATCATACACAAAAACTTACGCTGATTTACTATTGACATCTTGTGCTAATATAATATTTGTTCATAACATTTATTATGTATTTAGGCTGGTAAGATTCTATCAAGTTAGTATTTAGTTAGATTCATAGGATTTAGAATCAGTTTTACTTCTATTGTGTATTTTAGACCAGCACTAGACTTCAATAGTTTTATGCTGTATGAAATGAGATGCACTACCATCTTAAACTCATTAATTCTATTTTTATTAGATGGATAGGCCTATAATAAAATAAAGCTCAAAATATCCATGATCAAATACCGACCTCTTGCCAAGAAAATTTTTGAAAAACTACAAAAATTCGGTAAAAATATTAGGGAGAAGTTTTTATTGGAAACTGGCTTGTGATTAGTCGACAGAGTGTAAGTTGGTTGTCAGCCAACAATAGAAATTAATTTAACAGGGGCGTTACTTGGCTTGCTTCATACATTGATCATGGTTTTTCAATTGATAAATTCATTAAGATGAATGAGTTTTATGCAGAGGAAATAATTTATTGTGGATTAAAGTTGTTGGTAGAATAAATTTTCTATCAAATGGTGAAAGAAATATTCTTATAGCCCAATTGACATTTTTAAAATTCCCGTTTTGCATCACCCGCCGCGGCGCCCCCTTGGCCGTGGAGCCCTGTGCGGTCGCACACTCCGCACACCCCACGCGAGGGCCCTGACTTGGATCATACAAAACTATTCCCATGACCTGAGGAATAGAATTATCCTATCCAATAACCGGTGATTGAAATAATCCAGGAAATCAAAAATATCAAAATATCGCATTTAGTTTTGAAAATTTTATAATGAATTCTTCAACGTTGATTAGATTTTTTATACATCCGGTTTTTTGTCGCCATTATAAATTTTACTAGAATAAGCAAACATAAGTAAGCACTCTTCGCACATCATATCTTGGCCAAGCTTTATTCAATCAAAGTTAGAGAAATTCATAGGTACTGCAAAAAACGAACGTCCAAAAGTCGTAGTGTGTGAAACGGGGATTAGATGATGCTCCCAATTTTCGCAGATTATTGTAGTAATTTTCGTTATTATGATTTAGAATAGCTGTAAAAGTAGTAATTTCCGGTATTGCCTAGAAATAATGTTAATAATAGAAAGACGAATAGGAGGGATAACACTGTTGTTGATGCTCATATTTGACCTTGGGCGCTTGGTAGAGAATGAATGATTCAAGGAACAGGATTAGATGGAGTAACTCCTTGACCGTCAAAACATAACTGTTCATTTCAGTTATGACTTGCATATTGCTACTGTGTAATGAATTTTCTTCAAAGCAAGAGAGGGAAAGGGAGAAGAAGCCGAATAAGGACAAGAGACAGAATCATTCCTATATTATAACAAAACGTATTGAAGATAATCTTTTAAAAAAGAATAAGTTTGGGGTGAGGGAAGAAAATGAAGGATTCATAGTTCTGTTCTTCTCTAAGCTGGCTTTGCAGGCTCAAAATTCACAAGATTATCGGTACCTTCAATGCTGAATAATCATTGAGAGAAAAGTTACCTGATGAGTTCAAACCATCTAAAATACACTAGAAACCACGGGTATTAGAATATCCTGCAGTGACTGTATTCTAATATCTGCGATTGTAATGATTGAAACATTTACAAATCCAATCATAATGATTGGCTTACATTAGATAAACCCTAATATTTCTCTGCAGAAATGTGTTGAGTGAATGTTTCTTTCATTATTTTTTTTTTTCCAATCCATAGAAATGAACTGAAGTTAACTTGAGCTTCAACAAATTTAGAACTATTCAAAAAAAAATCGTTCTTGACTGAATCGAAGTTATAAAGATATATTTTTCAAAATACTTTTTTCATAATTATTATGAAGAGTGATAATAAGTAAATAAATGAGCACAATGAGAACTAATGAATGAAAAAATAACCATCCATAGGTGGAATTACACGGAATGAATTCTATAATCAAGCTAGAAGAAACAATAGAAGAGTTAATAACATAACTTACTGATACTCATTATATCAGGTCATTTGGTCAAACATGAATAAAATCATTCATTCCTTCATAGTGATAATTTTCCTGTAACTTACTTCTCTTTTCTCTCAAGAATCCAGCCAGGAGAAATCCTTCAAGAAACTCATCTAGGGAAGAACCAAAACATTAATAAATCACTCCTACCGGTAGTTCTACAACTGTAACTCATATACACAGTATAATTCAATGAACATTCGATCACTTGAACGAGAAGAGAAAGTGTTTGCCTGCTTTAATTACTGTAAGTTTAAAGCTATTTCATGTTTCAATAGCTATTGTAGTGTTACAACTATTAAACACAACGCTTCCGTTCTCATGACAATCATAATTTTTCAATGAGTTATGTAATTGAATTGAAACTCATAAGACACGTTATGCTAGTTTGACTGATGCTGAATAGAGAGATCTCTTATCATTCTAGATACTGAATAGAGATTTCTGAGGTATAGTCTGTCCAAGCAAAGAAGACGTTCTGGCAAGATGGGAAAATTACTTCAGCTCGGTCAATATTGGTTCAAAAATTATAAATTTGGACTCAAATTGTATATCAGAATTTTTCCTTCAATTTTAAAACAAAGTAATAATTTTTGAACCAATATTGACCGAGCTGGAGTCATTTTCCCATCTTGCCAGAATGTCTTATTTGCTTGGACAGACTAGGGCCTTCGCGTTGTTCTAGAAGAGATGTCAGGGTCCATCTAAGCTGGGCGTTGCACTTTTTGTAGGTTAGAATTTGTCCTGATAAATGTCAAGGATAATGGGGCTGCCTGACAGCTTAATTTTTCATCTGAGATTAGACTACACAAAAGTGCAGACTCAATATTAGTTGAGCTGATGTCGTGAGCTTTGAGTGTCATCAAGAGCTTCACGAATGATTAGAGTGAGCCTAATCGTTTGTAATGAATTAAATTAGGTAATAGCCGGAATCGGATTTGGATCTTAATCGTATTGTGGTTGGTACGATTCTGTCTTGAGTAATTGATTACGGTATCACCAGAATTCAATTTATGTTACTCACCAACTGAGATGTCACTTCACCAGAAGAGATAGACCGCAAAGAGATAAAAGGAAGTTCATATTTGATGAAAACGAGTTATAATAATGATGATAAAAAAAGGATTGAGAAATCAATCATCCAGTTTGACCGTCTTATAAAAATAACCAAATTTTTCAAAAATTCACATCTTTTTATTTTTATATTTTATTCCTAAACTAATATGTTTGGACTTTCGCGTTCTAAATATATTACTCCACTGATTGGAATTTGTTAACATTTTAATGTTACAATGGTTATAAATTAATGGAAATGTATCAAGTATGAAAACTATTAATTTTGTAAAGTTGTATAAGAAAGCAAATAATTTTGGAAATTGAATGACATAGGCCTAGATAAAATTCAATATATGAGTAATCTACTCAAGCAATCGAGAAATTTGTACGCTAAATAAGAAATCCATTTAATTGTATGTAATATTCACGTAAATTCTTTACAACTTCTTGACCAGAGAGGATAAAACTACTTCTAATTCAATACTCTCCGGTCCCAACAGTAATTATATGCAATCTGGTATCTGCAACCTAATAATTTATTATGTTCTATTATATTATTATTGAATAATGTATTCATGATATGAAAAGGGATTAGCATGTAAGAGATGGCTCAGATTGGTTATACATTGGTGATCGTTCAAAAAGACGAATAAGTGCATAAAGTGGTGGAACGAGCCCTTAGTAAACAAGAATATATATTTTCAAACAACCGATAAAGGAGACGGATATGAGTGAGAGTGAGTAAGATAGAGAGGTTGTTGGATTCGTTGTGTCGCCAGAAACTGAAAAAAGAAAAAGGAGACTCAGGAAAACCCAGAGTAGAGTGGAAAAAAGCGAGAGAGAAAGGATGTTAAAGAGAGGGAGGTTCCAAACAAAACGAGGAGTTCTAAAGAAGGCAGAGAAAAAACGAAAAAGGATTAATAGGGTAAGATTGAAAAACAAAAGTGAAAAAGCCGATAATAATGCAGGGGAAAAGCGTCTTCTCTTACCGCAAAAAGTAAGTCGGTTTCTGGAATGAAATGGACAGATAAATTACCTGATGTATCAACTTGATCAAATTGAAGCTGCAAAAAATAGGGAGGAGTGCGAGCAGTAAGAAAGAATGAAGAAGAATAAAGAAAAAATAGAGATTTACAGTCCGAAGATGCTACAGGGCTCCCAGTACTTCCAGTCGAAAGAAGATGAATAGTTTTTTATATTTATTTTTATTGCAATACAGACTTGTGGGAGTATAATCCTTGGAAGAGGGTAATAACCGATTTTTTAAGCCTGAGGGAACGAATCTCAAGAGCAACTCATCTTCTTGTATGAAGTGCACTATAATTTTATACTCCTGCCTCTGAGTAAGCTGCTACATTAGGTTTGATATCGACACGACATGAGACTCATTCAAGGTTATCAACATTCACCATTTAATCTCTCTCGAATTCATACATTATTGGAAGTTTTTTGCTTCAAACCCGTATCATGAGTTTCGGCTAATACTTATGACACGATTTAGAATAAAAGGTGCACTTTTATGAATATGATGGAATTTTTATCTTTTCTTAATCTTGTATGATTGAGATTTTTTAGTAAAAAAATATGGAGTCATTTAAAATGTATTGATAGGTAGTAAAATGTTACCCTTTGATCAAAAAATGAATTATCTTACAAATTCGATGATGAAATTCAATGACAAAAATTATAGACCCAATGGGAATCGAACCCAGTGCAGTGATAGGTGCTGCGAAAATCCAACATTAAAAAGATTCTAAATATACTAATAAAAGATAACGCCTTTAAAGACACGTCATCGTTAATCTTTTGGTCGTGAACACGGGAAATATTAATGTACTTTGCTTGTTCTAATATCTTGATCTTCTTCTCATATCATGATCAATCAAGTTATCTAGAGTACAGTGACTATAAAGACTTATATAATCACTGTAATCTAGATTGATCTTCTTAGGAGGTGATTCTATAAATTCCAGTTGATATCAACTGATTAAATATAGTGCATAACATTTTCTGATAAAAAAATTTATGATTTGGAGAATATATTCATAACATGAGGAATGTGAGGTTTTCATGAATTCAAGCAATTTGCGACTCCTAAAAGTTAATGTTTTATCCAGAAAGTATAGAATAAAGCTACAATCATACTAATTCAGTTCTATTCTCTCTGTTTTAATTAGATCTTACTAGGTTCCTGGAGATCAAATAGATCCAGTACTTTTATCAAAAACGTGATTAAAAGATAATACAATATTATAAAAGATAATCTTGTATAATATTACCGTACTATAACCCACGTCATCAATATATTATTACAAGTAATTTAATATTGCCAAAATCTGAATATTTGTTCATAAATAATAAGCATCAATAAAGCAATAAATTTTCTGCATCATTAAGAGAATAATAGAGATAAAGAATCAATTCAAGAATAAGTTCTTGAATTATTTTATATTGCTGAATGTACTAGCACTTATGTAACTTATTATACGAGTAGAACGAGACAATATTTCATATTCATATTTTCTGGATCTTAACAATTACTACTATTAGTATTCATATTCATCCATTTATTTGAGCAAATACAATACTTGATGAATAAAACAAAAACAAAACGTCTTATTATATTTCCAAATCTTGATGAATTTAGTAATAGCCTTTTCTAAATTAATGTTATATCCACTATCATTACCTACTCACAAATTTCCACTATCGCAAATTAAGAACTATGATTATTGATCCATCAGTGATAGCTTTATAAATTTTCAATGAATTGATTCTTACTTTTCAAATAATACTATATGTGTTTGCATATGTGATGATTTGTTTCCCTGTAGGAGAACTGTGTATCAGAGATTGAAGTTTTCAACTATTGATCGACGTTTTCGTAGCAGATTTAATGCGTATTTCTGGTATTGTCGAAAGCGAAAGCTAACATTCCGAATAAAATGCTAGGAGGCGAAACAGTCAATCAGATGTCAGATTATTATGAATTTGATCGACTTGCTGAATACTCTAATGCCAAAACCATTTGGAACTAAATTCGCTTTTAAAGATTTGAACTATTTTCAAGGCGATTGACACTAATTGATCTGTTATAAAGAGGTGGATTGTAGAAGATTGACAGTATTTAGAACTATTGATCAAAATTTATATTTTTGATGGAAGAATGTATTCATAACTTTTACAGACTGATTGCACAATCAAGTTCCAAATTTAGCAAGGTATCAGTCAAAGCAATATGTTAATGTTCCAATGTGAAAAGTGTTCATATAGTTTGCTTTTTATATTTCTCCATAACAAATGTCTCCTAATCTCATTTAATCTATCTTCTCTTAATTCTACTTTATATTCATGATAACTTTCACATTTTAATAATTATCATTATCAACAGGAACTCATACCAAGTATAATTTTCCTTTCTAGAACTAAATGTATGAAAACTGTTCTGCCTTCGCAGAAGGTTCAAACTAGAGTTGAATATTCATATTATTTGAAAACACATCTCCACCTTCAGAGTACGTTAACCAGGCCAAAGACGTTCCAGTCACTGCATTAAGATGGAGGACTGATAAATCTCCTACTTGGAGCTCATAATACCACTACAATAATAATATGAGCAACAGTTAAAACTATCATTGTTTCATGTTCATTAGAGTGGCATAATTCCTTTGCTCGTCTGTAATTTCTTCATCAAACCTCATAATATCATGCAATGTTTGGTGAACATAGATGTCATTGATATTCACTGATTGGTGGATTACGTCATTCAAATTACATTACAAAGCTACATAATTATAAAAGTAGACCACTTTTGAGAATTTATGAGATCATTTCCTCAAGAATAAAAGTATCTTCGTCCCTTCCATACCCTGGCACATTGTGGATGCTGAACTTTCCCAGTTAAATATTTTGAAATGCACTTAAATATACTCGTATGCAGCTTTTTCAATTAATACTAGCCCAGGTACTTGAGGTGAAGAAAATACTTGATGGTCGAAGAAAGAGAAGAAGGATTTGAATTGGTTTTATTTCTATTTTAATACTATTTTCCCCCAATCAGTTCAATACCGTACATGATAATTGTTCCTAATTCATATTAGGAAGCTCTTCGAATAGGAAAATTGATCAACCGACGAGTCGCCTATCATTCTAAATTTAACGTAATTCAATTGCTATTTTTCATGTGAATTACATTCCTTCATTTATCTGAGTAGGCTTTCGTTTATTCTGTAGACAAAGCATTCTAGTATCAAGTCAGTATTAATGATAATATCAATTTCCATATTGCTGTATTCTGAAACGCTGGTTTTTCTCATGCTTCTACATTAAAATTTTTAATTTTTCCATTCAATCCTGCTTAGTTGACTGATATTTTTTTTTAATTGTCGCTTCCAATTATTGTATTACTGAATTTTTGAAAGAATGGAGGTACTAATATTGACTGACAATTTCTAGTAATATTTCTTCTAGCAATGAGACATAGTAGACTTTGAAATTACTTCCTAATACTTATTTATTTCAGTAAATGCTCAACAGTAAATTTAGTAGTGATATAGTATATGCGAGCGAAGAGGATGAGATTTATTATTACAGAGGATTAGATTTAAAAGAGCGGATTAGATCTAGTTACTCTATGATGCGAGGTTAAACTACTTTGAGTAGAGTGATTATACATGATTGAGTCAAACATACTCACTATTCAGTACTCACTCCTGAAACGGTTCAGCAATGTATTACTGCTAGTGATTACATCACTCATATCTACAGTTAAATTGGCAAAATACTTTTTTTCAGCAGATTTAGCTTGAAAATTCCCAGCAACAGGTTTTCTGATTTGAAAGTGGCAGTAATTGATCGCCTCCGCCGCTTATAGCATTGCGTGAGAGATGGAACTCAAACGAGATCGAGTCTGGAGAAGATGGTCCAGGAAGGTCACCGGCTGTTAGAAGCTGGTCAAAGGTCACCCAAGGAGCGTCTGAAGGTCGCACGGCAGAAGATTCCACCGCCACCGCAAACAAGACTCACTTTCCAACGTGAAATGTGGAATGACTATAGATATAGAATGTAGTTTGACTAGGAAGAATGTTAGAGGAATGTATGTGTATTATATAGATTTTGTATAAGGAAGATTGATAGATTGTATTAAGAAGATAGATGGATTGTATTTAGAAGAAAAATGTTGAGAAGTACGAGGAGGAGGAGGAGCAGGAGGAGGAGGAGGAGGAGGAGGAGGAGGAGGAGGAGGAGGAGGAGGAGGAGGAGGAGGAGGAGGAGGAGGAGGAAAAATAATGAGATAGAAGAAGGAAATCAAAAAGAGAAAGAAAGTAAGGAGAGGAAAAGGAAGAAAGAATCAAGGAGAAACAGAAGGGATGCACAGTGAGGGAAAAAGAAGGGTGAAGAATATAAAGAATAAGAAGTAGGAGAGATGATGATGATAAAGAATTGAAGAAAAGAATGAGGAAGAAGAAACGAGGATAAAAAGAATAGTGAAGTGAGAAATGAAGAGAGAGAAGAGTAATAAAAGGAAAAGGGGTAAAGCAGGATAGAAATGAGTATAGAGGATGAATAGAGTAGTTAAGGAAAGAAGAAGATCAAAAAGAACAAGTTTAAGGAGGAGGAGAAGAACAAGGACAAAAACTTATACACTAAACTAAAGGGAAAAATAAGTTGGAAAAGATGTGAACATTATTTAGAATAATATGTATAGATATTATTTTCTGCTATGCGTATCATTTCCTTGCTTGAATAGACTATTAGAATATAGAATATATTCGATTCGTCCTCAAATCATAGAGACAAAACTATGTCCGCAAACAAAAATTACTCTCCATACCTTAGGTACTTCAATTTCAATAATATTTTCTATTTTATTTTTTCAGATGGGCAGCCTCCTTCGACCAATACCGTTCTTCCTGCTCATGATTGCACTCTGTAGTTATGCAGGTAAAAATGTATTTATGTAAATATATAAAAATATATTCATTTTATATTTAGGTAAAAATATATTTATTTATTTATCATCATCCATACATCTATTCATTCACATCACATTTAATACATGTATTAAAGTATAAAGCCTTTCAAATTCTACCAATAATTCATGTGTTACTCAGGTAAGCTACTGTAATGGAAGACTTGGAGAGCTTAGATTAAAATTTTTAATAACAAATAGCTTTAGGATTAATCATTATGTATTAATCAATAGTCTTAAAAACGTCTCAATCCCTTTTCTATATTAATCTATTCATATTAATATCACCAGTCCAGTGTAATTATTTTTCATAAGCCCCTTAAACCGTTACCGTGCCTACCATATTGAAAATATTAAATGACAGAAAGATCAAAAGGATCCACAGCAGAATGGACTATAAAACTATCGTTATATTTCAGTCTAACGACGACGGTGAAATTTGTTCATATTACTATAATTTATTTCATTTTTATTTTCTCATAAATAACAAAGTAACAGAAATAATAAGAGTAGAATTCGAAAATAGCAAGGATCCTAATAAAGCTATGAACTCAGAGATCGAGTTGGAATAATAGCGCGTAGGATGACAGATTGAGTCATAGACCATTGTGTTTCTACCCGAGATTATTATTGTTATTCCATAGAGAAATGAAGGTAATGTTCAATATGAATGATCTGTTTCTTTCTTGATTTGTTATGACTGGAGGAATGTAGTCTGTAATTTGTAGCAAAAAAATGTTAGTTGACTAAATTTGTATTTTACAGTTTACAGATCTAGTAATAATTATTCCAAGGAAATTGCAAAACTGAATAACAATATTCTTGAACAAGCAGCCTCACGGATACTAGAATACTGTGTTCTAGTATCCTTGAGTAGCCTATAATAATTTTTTCGAACACAATGACTTAATTTGTAATGAGAGTTGCATGTTTTTCTGCAGTATTTGACATAATTTGTGATATTGAAAAGTCTATTTAAAAGTTGATCAGACTAAATCTGGAATGAATAGATCAAAAATTATGAAAAATGCATTTATGCAAATGTTGATAGGTAAGTTACTTAAATATTTAAGTTATCTGATCTCTTACATGATCTCAGATCATGCTGTTTTCCATAGAGAATCATCTAATTTTTTTATTGAACGTAAGTTACCAGTACCATTAACTTGAGCCATGCCACATATCAGAGGCATCGTTCAATATCAATATTTTGTTTGCAAATGCCCAATACAATATAAGCCTAATATTGTAAGCCTACACTGAATACTCACTCAAATAACAAAATCTTGTACATTAGAGTAACTTATGAAGATAATTCTAACACAAGATCTGAAAGATTCAAAATTCTTGATTCTGATAGTTCCAATTCAATGATACTGTATTTATTTTATTTCGTTGCTTTTTTCAATCAATAGGCCTAACGCTTAAGTATCCTGCCCTTTTTTCAATAATAAATATTGACAAAGCCGCAGATATGTGATTGGCTAGCTCCCAAAGTGGGTGGAAGACTGTCTCCACACTCAACGCTCTTCAAGGATGAAAAGCAGTAGGCTACCTAGGCTATATTGTATATTGAAATATAATAATCTAATATTAGAAAATATTATCGCATAAATACAAAGTCATGTTTGTGTACAGTATAGCTGATTTATCTCAAAATTCTTTCATTTTCACTCAAATATCATTATTGTACATTATGGAAATAACTTTCACACAAGATCTAATAGGTTCAATAATATTCTTGAATGGATTATTGATTCTTGAATTATTCTAATTTTAATGTCATATTACAATCACAGTCAACAATTTCATCATACATTTGCTTGGAATGCAAATGCATTGTATTTCCTGCATTATACTTGTATAACGTATCTTAAATATTTTCAAAGTTTTATGTTTTAATTTCTCCTTGCAGCTGGTGAAGACAAAAGGGTTGTCTGCTATTACACGAATTGGAGTGTTTATCGACCTGGTACCGCTAAATTCAGTCCTCAAAACATCAACCCCTACCTATGTACGCATCTCATCTATGCTTTTGGAGGCCTGGACAAGGACAATGGATTGAGGCCATATGACAAGTACCAGGACATAGAGCAAGGTATGAAGACACGTTTTTAGAATAGATTTTTCAATCTAACCGTTTACACTCAAATAGTGTACAATCCATACAGGGAGATAAAATGATTCATGAATCAATCTGAAAGACTATTTTGAACGAATTCATGCTAATTGACTAAAATGATTTATGAATCAATTTCTTTTCCATTTTATTTTAAATTCTATACATGTCTTCATTATATCATTTTTAATTTTTATCTATAGTGTTACTGTATCTCTGTATTATTCATCAGTGTATACAGTGTAGAGATCATTTTTTGGAATGTTTGTTTCATAATTCAAAAAACTTAACAACAAATACGGTACTGGAAATTTTCAAATCTAATCTGCATTCAAAACATCATTACAGTTACGGATCTTCACCACTGTTTATTATAGTTACTTTACTTGCATAGTAAGCTCTGTGTTTTTAAAGATTCAATGAGTCACCCACCATATTTACCATACAGCAATGCACTGAGAAAGTTCAAACTATTCAATATTCTTAACATGGGCCTTGCACCTCGAGAAACAGAGTTGAATAACAAGTAGCTGAAGAAATGTTGAGGAATTTTTTGGCCAAGGAGAACTTCATTGATGAGTTTCTCAATTTCTTACATCGATGAATTTCATAAAATTATAGAAGTAAAGTGGGATCAGTAATGCGTTAAATAATCATTTTAAACTAAAATTATTTTGTAATTTATCTAAAAAATAAAAGATGGTGAGATTATCATAGTAGACTATCAAAAAATGAAAGATAATGTTAGACTATTCCAACCAGCAATTCATTCCAAACTATGTTATTCCAAAATACACTCTTTGCTATTGTCTACTGCTACACTCTTTGCATACTTATGCTACTGCAAAATACAGTCTTTATCTAAACAGCTTGAAAATTTGAATGACAATGCAGTTCAATTCAATATGTTCAAGAATATTATACCATATAAGCTCCTGCTCTCTACAACTACGGAAAAAGTAGGAAAAAGTAATGCGGAAATAGTTAAATGGCGGCGATTGTGTAAATCTTACCCAAATCTCAGAAATGGCGATCAAAAATCGCAAAATTGAAAAAACATAGCTCAAGTGATGAATTTGTGTTTAGTAGCGATTTTACTATTTTTGATCGCTATTTCTGAGATTTGGGAAAGATTTACACAATCGCCGCCATTTAACTTTTTCTTTAGAATCCGACTCTCTTCAACTTATATTAATAAAAAATGCAATTTTATGATTCCTTATCCAGTTATAACCCTTATTGTTTAAAAATGGCGTTTTCTAGCATATTTTTCCAATTATCTCAATAACCGTTAAAGTTAGGAACTTGGTACTGGTTTCATTGAATTCCGCAGCTAATTTTACATAGGAATTGATTATTTTAGAACCTCACTGAAGCCTCTAAAAATTAGAAAAATTAATATATTTTGAAAAATCTCAATTTTCCGCCATTGTTATCTTGGTAACAAAGCGTTTTGGGGGGGTTGGTCCCATGGAACTTTTTTGTCTACTTGATGTAAGGAATCAGCCTGAGAAGTATTGCACATTCCTCCTGAAACACCCTGTATTAAATGATAATTGTCAGTGAAAATAAAAGCAATTAATCAATCTATGTACTTTGAGAACTGTGTGTAATTTATTGCAAATGTGTGTAATTCAAATATTCTATTTTCCATTTTGAAAAGAGTACAATTCAAATTATCACTGTCAATTCAAAGTAAAGCAATATATTAATCAATCCTTGTATGTACCGGTACTGTGAGAACTTTTTTGAGAACTATTATGTGCTCAACTTCTCAGTACGTAGAATAAAACTTTGCTAATCCAAATAATTTATAGGAAATCCTAATTAAAAATGTCTTTTTAATTTTATTGTTTTGAATTAACGGGTATTTTCACTTTTTTCACATAATAGATGTTTTAATGTTACAGGAGGATACGCCAAATTCACAGGCCTCAAAACTTACAATAAAAATCTGAAAACAATGCTGGCCATAGGAGGCTGGAACGAGGGATCGGCCAGGTTTTCTCCATTAGTGGCTGATGAGGAAAGGCGGAGGGAATTCGTGAAAAATGTGGTAAAATTCCTTAGACAAAATCACTTTGATGGTCTTGATCTCGATTGGGAGTATCCTGCATTCAGAGACGGTGGTAAACCAAGGGATAGAGATAACTATGCTCAACTTGTCCAGGTAATGTTCAATTTAAAATTTATATGATTCTATCTCCTATTCACTTTCTTCTAAAACTTGCTATCTGAACCTGAATAATATAATTCACACATAATATCATAAATAAAAATTTATTACAGTTGTAGTTATATTGATTAAACGTTGATTTTTCATTTCAAATAATATCACAGTACCCTTTTCAGTTATTTTTTACTAAAGCATTAGGCTACATGTTTCGAATATTAATAGTCATTTTCGAAGCAAATGAACAAATGAACCAACGATTAAACGTTGTTTATTTTGTTCAATTTCACTTGAAAATGAGTTGAAAGTTTGAAACTACTTTAGGAAATAAACTTATTTTATAGATAAGACTACTTTGATCAGATTATTCACACATAATTATAAATAATAATTTATTACAGTTGTAGTTACATTAATAAAACGTTGTTTGATCACTTATTGAACCCAATGATTAAATTTTGATCCATTTCATCTCCTTTGTACAGTATTTGGAAGTCCTATGTCATATACATTCTATCATATAGAACAATTACCTTTAAAACTTCAAATAATTAAAATCCAAGTACCTTTTTTTTAAAAAATATTTAAGAAAAGGGTACTTGATCGTAATTATTTAAAGTTTAAACGAATACTGTAGCCCTAAGAGAAAGTAAGTAGGATATTGAACAATTACCCTACTTCAAGGAGTTAAAAGTATAGAATTCTTCCCTTTTATACTCTGTAATTCGACATAAATTGTTCTGTTTTCACTTATTCTTACTCATTATTAATCTATAATTTCATTGATTTCGAATTAAATGTTTCTTCAATACATTAAAAATAATTCCTTTCATTTTCACCCTGAAAAAGAACAATATTTCTCAACAAATTCTGTCAAAAGTATCATGTCACAACAAAATAGTAATGATATTGTCCAGTATTAGAGAAAAGAACAAGGAAAAAATCAGGCTACCTCAGGTAATGGGAATTCATTTTAACGATTCCATGGAAATATTATTTCAAAAAACATGATAAACTATAATTATTCCATGTGAAGTTTTTACAGTGGATTGTTTAGTCCACTGAATACAATTTGAACTCACCTATGAAATTGTAATATCAAATAACTTATTCACAAGATTCGAAAATAATGTCCGGTTTCCGATTTTAAATGCAGGAATTGAGAGAAGAATTTGAGAGAGAATCGAGCAAAACAGGCAGAACAAGACTTCTGCTGACAATGGCTGTACCAGCAGGAATTGAGTATATCGACAAAGGATACGATATTCCTAAACTTAACAGGTCAGTAAAGTTTACAAGCCCAAAATTTCCTGTAGCTCGCCACGTAATTTGTAAGCAATGATTTAGCATTTAGAGTAACGTATTTATGATCATTTATTATTTTAATCAAAAATTTTCTTGAATTTGGAGCTATGTAGTAGAATTCTTGAATAATATAGGGTGTAATGTTTGTCAATGCTAAACTTAATTCCGTGAGTGAATTAGGAACTTTATAAGTAGGTAATTAAGTAATAGAAAATGTATAGTACTTCATCCACTATCATGTCAATAAATAATCATCCACTGAAAGTTTCTTAATAATTTACCATTCATTTAGAATTACAGTACGGTAGGCCTAGTCTATTGATAGCATAACTTGATAAATTTCCATAAATATGTTTTATTGTCGACGTAAATGAATTCAAATCAATGTTGAACACATAAGCACAGACTAGAGTATTGATTAAGAGATTCTAGAATCTAGATAATAATTAGCTAGATATTTTCATTGGGTTACTTCTTACTAAACTATAAATAAGAGATTTATGTATAATAATGTATTTATATACCGTATATAATATAAATGCAATATACATGTGAGTATATTATACATGTAATATATTCTATATTAATACCGGTACCTATACGATTTAAAATATAATATAATGTATTTATGCTATATAGCATGAATGGATGCTGATTCTCTTGTTTTGTTCGCATTCTCAAATCGAGTTTTAGCTGTGCAATAATTTTTAAATTCATTAATCATTGTTCAGCTATAACTGAATAGGCTACTCTTAAACTCAAGGATTACAAAATTTTTTCAGATATTTGGACTTCATGAATATCTTATCGTACGACTACCACTCAGCATTTGAGCCAGCCGTCAACCACCACTCCCCCCTCTTCTCGCTACAAGAAGATGATGAGTACAACTTTGATGCTGAACTCAGTATTGTGAGTGAAATAAGTAAATACTTACTATATTGTGAGTGTTCTATGAGAAATAATACTGTACCGGTACCTACCTAAGATGAAGAATTTATATTTTCCAAAAAATGCTTTTATTAATTCCTGTTTCTATTGCCAAGTACACGATTGAAAATAGGATTTCAATTCTCAGCAATTGATTAAAATTCAAGGAGCTAGCTTATTATACTTTATGCATTTCATGCTATATCACTGTAGCCTAATTAATTTTAGAATGTCAGTCTGAACATGCTCGAGAACAAAAGTAATGATTAGGATATTAGGCATTTTCACCACGTATTATTATTAACAGAAGACATTTTCAAAGATGAAAATTTATGTAAAAACTAATTCCATTAAAGGTAGATAAAACATTGAAAGTTCAAGGTTAATACTAATGTAGCGCGTATGCGAATGTCTAGCATTTCAAAAGAACTGCGCAATCAAGCAATGAATATAATCATAAGCCTATGTAATAGGCTTTCAAAGAGGAACAACAGATCAAGTAAAAGCACAAATTTTGTCAATTACACTAAAATAAAACTGGAGTATGGTTTTAAAAATAGTAAAAAAGTTTTTTCAAGTAAACAAGACCCCATCTTCTGGCAATATGGGGAAATGACTACAGCTCGGTCAATAATCAATATTGGTTTATAAGTTATAAATTGGTTTTCAAATTCTAGATCAGAATGATTCCAACAATTTGAGACCAAACGTAATATTGTTGAACCAAAACCAATATTGTGTCATTTTGCCATCTAATCTTGCTAGAATCTGCTTGGACAGATTTTTTTCAACTATTCATCAAGTTTTTTAAACAATTTTATTTCTTGAAAGATTAGAAAATGAATGCCTCCGCTATCTAGCAGTTGCTTCTACAAATTTTCGAATTTTACATTCTGAAATGTAAATCCGAATTTTACATTCTGAAATTTCATAATTTCCAAAATTTCAGAATGTGAATACTTACGCCATCTAGCGGTTGCTTTATAACTAGAAAAATTCGAAAAATATATGCTCATGCTATCTAACGGTCGTTTAAGTAACTACCTCAATATATTCTGATAGTTTTATATATTGCCGGTAGATCGCATGCAAGTGCATATTTTTGTGTATTTAGTTACATAGTTATCTGCTAGATCGCATAGGCATGCAATTTTTAACTTCTTCAGTTATAGAAACATCCGCTAGATCGCATGAACATTTCAAAGTTTCTGAACAAGTAAACAAAACAATAGCCTAGCAGGACGCAACTTGAACTTGATCAGATCAATGTTCAAATCTGACCATGGTTGTTATTACTTAATTACTTGAATCAGTATAAGAAATAATCTTTCAGAATTAGAATCAAATTGAGTGCAAGGAAATTATCAAGTTTATACTTTTTCAAAAACTTTTCAGAGTAGAGAACGTATTTTAGTTGTAACTTACTCCCAACATATTAGGTTATGTCCGTGTGTCTAAGCCGTCAAAGGGGCTGTGTTCAGCTTTTCTTTCTGATGAAATTCGAAGTACTATTCCTTAATTGAGTTCTTCAGTTTATTTTTGTTACTCAACTAGTTATTACTATTATTATCAGCCGCGTATGGCTTTATTTGGTGGGGAGACCAGAAGGTAATTATTCCTCCTCGCCAACATAACCATGTTTCGCCGAAAGGAAACATGGTCAAAGTTCTTGATTATTTTCACTGTAATTTAGATTCAGAGAAGTCTTTTACAATTTAAAAAGTCCGAGCGCACTAGTTATACTTGGACCATTTCTTGGTACCGAATTTAAAATTATGGTGAAATTATGTTTCAACTAGATTCGGGGTTGGCCTATTCACGGAGCACATAGGTACCACTCAGAATTAGCAAAGCTAACCAGCTAGCAGACGATCTCTTCATTTTAGTCATACCCTCTTTTTTCTTACATCAAAATTTTTTCATGATATAACTTGATTTGATGTTCATTTTATTTTTGGAAGCAAATACCCATTTTAACCATTTCAATATAAGCAAATCCATGTCACAGGAAAACCGCATCATAACCTCAACATATTATGCAAAACGTCGTCTCAACGTGCGAACAGCATACTAATATCCCGAGGCACCTTTGAGCACGACCGAAATACCGACAGCAGTCTGACTTTACCAGCATGCCTCGGCGTATGGCTACCTCAACATATACCGTACACGGAGGCTTGCAACCCTAAAATACAAGATCTACTGGTTGATTGGAAGGAACTCCACCCTGTCAATTCCAAACAAAGTACTCCTGTACAAACAGATCCTAAAGCCAGTGTAGATGTATGGTACTTTATATACAACTTTGGGAGTGTACCAAATATGCAGTAATATCAAAGTCATACAATGCGCCCAAAACAAGGTGCTGAGAAAAATCGTTGATGTTCCTTATTGATATCATACCGTATGTCAGAAACATAGATATTCACAGAGACCTGCAAGTCGACCTGGTGTGGTCTGTCCAAGCAAAGAAGACCCTCTGGCAAGATGAGAAAATGACTCCAGTCCGGTCAATATTGGTTCAAAAATTATTGATTTGGTCTCAATCGTAGGAAACATTCTGATCTACAATTTGAGACCAAATCAATATTTCTTGAACCAATATTGATCGAGCTGGAGTCATTTTCTCATCTTGCCAGAGGGTCTTCTTTGCTTGGACAGACTATATATCCACCGATATTTAGAGGCATGCAGAGAAACACAAGGCCCGACTCCGCCAACACGAACCAGCCTCCCCCAGCCCGACTCCATCAACATCAAAGCAATCTATAACTACTGGTGGATGAAGGATTGGAACGGAGGCTGCAAAGGAAGAAGCCTTTTCAACTGGTTCAGTGCTGATTCAAGTGTCCAGTGAAGAAGCAGAGCAGTGGAAATGAGTGAAACCCACCTATGTTGAGTGTAGTACAGTCAAAAGCAAAAATGTAGGTAATAAGAATGTTAGAATGTGAATGAGAGACCCTAAGGAGACTTCTCTTGTATGAATTTATTAGTAGTAGTTTAGGCCAGAAAGAAGTTGCTCATTAGTCAAAAAACTAGATAGCAATCTATCGTTGAAAATAACCCAATTTCGTAAATATGATTATTGAGACTAGGGAGCCCATAAACCAAGTGCAACCTTTTGTGATTGTATTCTAATTTTCTTATTTTTACAGGATTATACGATTAAGCACTATCTAAAACTGGGTGCTGATCGCGATAAGCTCGTACTGGGAATTCCAACTTACGGTCGTTCTTACACACTATTCAATCCGGAGAGTACAGATCTGGGATCACCGGCTGATGGCCCAGGGGAACAAGGAGAGGCTACCAGGGAGAAAGGATATCTTGCTTATTATGAGGTGAGAAATCTTGCATTACACTTTACACCTTACACGAATGAAAATTCGTAAGAAAATTTATTTATATTTCCTTTTTGACTTGGGCTTTTTATTAGTGTCACTTATGTTATTAAATAGAAATTCCAATCACAGTATTGGAATTTTTATTTTATAACAATAATATGTATCTACATTTGATGAGCATAATACAATGAAAGCCATATGAGGAAGGAAGGCTCATGGAACACGCATCCTAAAAATCTTGGAGGCATAATATTGTAATGAAATAGGTAACTTAATTATATTTTTCACAAAGAATCAATAAATTTCAATATTTATAGAATAGGCTAAATATGAAACATATCTTCTAGTTTCAGGTACACATTACCTTCTTCCTCTGAACGGTGTTACCTATTTAAAATGACGAATGTTGGATACATTTTATTACATTCATAATCAAAGTAATAATTGATCCATTACCTCATATGTTTTTCGTAAGATTATAGTTGTAATCTTAGAGCGTGGCTCGAGCTGCCGCTTGGGAATGATACCTTAAAGCTCTTCACTCCAAAGTGGGATCATCTTGAAAAGAATGGAGTGAATTTTAGTTTTCAATGACAAAATTTATAAATATTTTTTCAATTTTCTAGATTTGCCAGAGTCTAAACAGTGAGAAGGATTGGAAAATTGAACAACCCAAGCTGGGAGCGATGGGACCTTATGCCTACAAGGACAAACAGTGGGTTGGCTATGACGACGCATTCATTGTCAAGGAAAAAGTAAGATGATTTAACGAAAACCTCAAAATGAAAATAATTACTAACTTTTGCGCCTTGGCAAATCATGTCAATATTTCCTATACCTGCGTATACAAGCATAGTTTTCTTCAATATAAGGTCATGGCAATAAACGTTGCAACTATGTAGAGTAGGAGAGTTAATTCATTCGAAAGCATTGAAATCCTTTTTAAATCGGCTGTTCCAGCGGATGCGTATCTTGTGTGCGTTCTCACATCTGACATCTGACATCTACAAATCATCACAAACTTGAAACATATTTGTCTATTTCTAATCTCTTCTGCGAGTTTATATTACAAACCAGTACATAAAACGCAAAAACTAATTCTATACGATAAGGTTATTTTAATACATCACCAAGTCAACGTGCATGTTTTGTATCAGTTCTCAATGCTTTATATAGGTCGACTACGTTGCGACGTTGCCATTTTATTAGGGCAAGGCCTTCTATTAAAGGAAGCTATCGAAATCAAAATATTTATTGTTGATAAACATGGAACATGTTAAGACAAAGTCAATGTGTTATAATTATTATAATAGTATAATAGTGAATATAAAATGGAAAAATAGTCAATATATATATATCTAGAATAATCATAAAATCTAATTAGAAAAAAAAATCATCAACTTTATTCAAACATTCTCTGTTAGGTACCTCCTTTAAATATTGTTTGTAGTTACTGCTAGTCATCTCTCTTACATGTCTAGGCAAAAAATTGAATAATTTTACACTCAAGTATATAGCCAGTTCTGCTGGGAGCCTGAATACTGAAATTGATCAATTCTTACATTACCTCTATTTCTTGTATTATATCCATGGACATCAGAATTGACCTCAAATTTGGTAATGTGTTTTTTAATATTTATCAAACATATCCATACATACAATGATGGTACAGTTAATAGTCCCAAATAAATCCCTACATGGTGTGAGAGGAGGTTTACGACATATTATACGTAAAGATTTTTTTGTAACCTAGAGAGCATGATTGACAGTGGACTATTTCTCCAAAGCTGGATGCCATAGGTAAGATGATTATAGATGAAAGAATAATAAACATTCATTAATACTGATGAGTTCACCATTTCACTGAGTCTCCTCAACACAAATATCCCTTTATTGATTTTTTTGGATGTATTGATGATATAGCACTTCCAAGTTAAGTTTGTATCAATGTTCAAACCTAGACATCACAATTGACCTCAAATTTGGTAATGTGTTTTTTAATATTAATCAGACATATCCATACATACAATGATGGTACAGTCAACAGTCTCATGCTGTCCCATGTATGATACAAGCCATTAGTTACTGCCATTCCTCTACAGTTGCAATAGCCTACCAGCACTTAAAAATGTATACATACTTCAAACCATCATCAAAAACTGGCTTGGTACTTTACAGCTTGGTTTTTTCTACAGTTTTTTCAATAGGCCTACTCGGTGATTTGAACTCCACCAAGGTATCACTCTAGCTCCAGCTGGAGTTTCACTCCAAGCTATTCTCTACTTAAGCAAACAATTTTTCAATTATAGAGTTATGGGACTCTATAGTATTCGTAGACAGGCCTATCAATTCCACTTGTGAGTCGCAAGACTCACTTCAATTTTTTAACTACTCTACTTTTCAACTTGTTGTGACTAGTTCAACTTGTAAAATTTTTCAGGCGAAATACGTTAACGACAAAAACCTCGGAGGTATAATGTTCTGGTCGATCGACAACGACGACTTCCGCGGGAAGTGTCATGACCGCCCTTACCCGCTGATCGAGGCCGGCAAGGAAATGCTGTTCGGCAAATCTGGCAAATCCTCATCTAACAGCAAAAACAACATCGCTAGCAGCTCCCAACAGACCGAAACAAAAACTGCACGACCCAGTAACCCGTTACGACGTCCGGGACAAAAAAGTTCCAAACCGAAATCGAGTCTTAGGACGACAACAGCTGCAGTCAGTACCAGACAGACAACGACGGCCAATCCTCTGACAACTCCCGAGCCACCCACCACGCCAGACCCGGGCAGTGACTTTGTTTGCAAGGATGAAGGATTTTTCCCGCACCCGAGAGACTGCAAGAAGTATTTCTGGTGTTTGGACAGTGGACCGTCAAACCTGGGCATTGTGGCGCATCAGTTTACTTGTCCTTCAGGTCAGTGAATTTATCGTTTTCTTTTTGTTTCCTTATTATAAATGGACGGATAATCAGTTAACAACCAGTAAACGGATAGTCAGTTAACAACCAGTTAACGGATAATCAAAATCAAAGTACTCTTTTTGTATTTTTTATTTAAACACACCATTTTATGATAAGAATACCAAAAGGATATTGTTATACTGATTTTCATCTATTAACTTACAGTAAATTCATTCATAAAATTCAGGTATTACTATGCTGGCATTTACTAGTAGTTCTCCGTAGTCTGTGCTTTTCTCTAGTAAAATGTAATTGGGGTATTACTATGCTAGTATTTTTATTGCAGTTCTGGTTTATCGTCTAGTATTTCTTGCTAAAGGAATTCAAAATTAGTTGGAGTATAAATTGCTAAGTAGAAATATGAAAATTATGTTCGATTCAGGCTATCAAATACCGGTATATAGGCCTACAATTTGATTTGTATCTAATTATTGAATATGGATAATATCATCATAAATATTTCCATCACCTAGCCTAGAGCTCTTGCCTCCAACACCCTAAATAATTGCCTCCAATACATTCATAATTTCCTATACTCCAGTTTCCTCAGAGTAACTAAGTCTTTAAATTATTTACATTGATGCTATTTACACAATAATAGTGATCAGCACGAACTATGAGAAGAAAGGAAATCAAATCAAATTATTTATTAGCTCACATTTAGCTCTACAATTACTCAAATTTCTTTTAATTAAGTAGGTAGTTTGTCTCATTTTCATATTTTTTCATTGCATAAAATATATTTGCAATGGAAATAGTACAGACTCAACATATATAATTTTTTCCTCCCGATTTTAAAGTTTTGTCTACAATAATTGAAGATAAACTATTGTTTTAAATACAGTATTTCAATAATGTTCTTTAGCTGGATGTGGCATGTGACTTGGAAGAGTTCCTCATATCTCCTTGGTAAAAAAAAAGAGAAAAAGAATTTCTCAATATCTCCTTGGCATCTGACTTATTTCAATATTAATCTTCAATATTCAATACGTCCAAATCAGAAGTCTATCAAATCAGAATAAGACTATATTCCTATTATTTCAAAATTTATTTTGTCTTTGCAGGCCTATTCTTCAACAAGGCGGCCGACTCGTGCGACTTTGCGCGCAACGTGCTCTGCAAAGACAAGCGAGACAAGGCAACAACCACAACAACATCCAAACCAACAACATCGACCACTCAGCAGTCAACAACATCCAGTTCGCGACTGAAGTTCACTGCGGCTACCGCCAAGTCAACCGGTAACCGATACACGACTACCACAACCACCACAACTGAGCCTCCTCCGGAAGAGGAAGAGGAAGAGGAGGAGGTGGAGGATGACTATCATGCCGAGGAAGACCCGCAGACTATCAAACAGCTGATTACTTTGATCAAGAAACTGGGTGAGCTAGGAACCTAAATTATTAAAATTAAGAACTTAAATCATTGAAATTATTACCTCATTCGGACTACATTGACTTTCATTGAAATTCGGGAGATAAATAGTAATGTTGTATGAAGCCCGTTCTTATATCCTAAATAATTTTAATTTGTGATAATTTGATCAAATTGATGAAATTACTGGTAACTTATAATAGTTTCAGCAGACATTCTGACAAGATAAAAAAATAACTAGCTTGGTCAATATATTTGTTCAAAAGTTATAAATGGATGTGGTCTCAAATTGTAGATCAGAATGTTTCCTACAATTTGAAACCAAATGTATTTGATTTTTGAACCAATATTAACCGAGCTGGAGCTATTTCCCCATCTTGCCAGAATGTCTTCTCTGCTTGGACAGGCTATAGCACTTCTAATTCACAAAAACATAACACGGTTTTTGAATGACGGCACTTATAATTATTGTATCTGATTTCCTTTATATCTTATTAGAATATAATTACTATTCTATCAATTCCGTTCACACACATGAGTTCACATTCCTTCCAATTCAGTACAGTACTCTTCGAAAATGAGAGCTTCAATAAGCTCTTAAATTTCACAAGTCTAATAATGCTTAATGGCATAATAATGCTCTAATAATTGGCAATTTGTAAAATACATAATTTTTGTCATATTGCGTTAGTTGAATTTTTATTTTTATTAGTTTCTCATGACTTATTATAACTTAACTACCTACTGCATAAAAATCACAAAACCTTGTTTGCGAGGCCTTAAATTATTTCATTCTATTAAATGTCATTCTATGTCCTTCGCCTCTTTATCACTTTTTGCCAATTTAAATAGTCGTAGAGTATCAACTGCTATTTTGTTTAGGAACAGGAGTATTTTTGCAGTTTTCAAAAATATTGAAGCCTTTGGTTAATATGGATATTTTGTTTATCAGGTGGCGTAGCTGAATTAGAAAAGCAACTGGAGCACAACGGAGGATCAGTTGTCACCAACTCACCCATTAGCAAAACGCTCTACAACAAAGTTCTCACTCCTGGGTAAATTTTTGGCTCCATTCTACAATCAATTAACAATTATTATTCAAACAAGAATATCTAAATTAATCAATATATTATAATAAGCTCTAACAAATTATTCTGAATTTAATTCTCGTGAACCAGAGAAAGATGTCTCCCTGAAGAGTAATCTCTCTCTGAGTTTTATCGTATACCTCAAGTGCACCGCTCTATCCTATATTCTGAATGTCGTGCTATATTGATTCTGAACTTAGGCCCATTCAACACGGGCGTAGGAAACGCGGCGTTAACGTCGCGTCGGCAACGCGTGATCGACAGAACACATTGTGTTGAATGGGCTTGTCTACACGGGCGTGATAAACGCGCGCCCATTTAACACAATGGTTTCTGTCGAGCACGCGTTTTCGACGCGACGTAAACGCCGCGTTTCCTACGCCCGTGTAGAATGGGCCTTAGTTGGAAACTTGAAATGATGATGGTTATCTCTCTAATATAGTTACTTCGTCCCTAACCAAAAACTTTCCTTAACCAAAAACTGTTAACCTTTTTTTATATCCTGTCCTTTAATGTTTTACATTATCCAGAACCTTTTTTATTGCTCTATATATCCCCTCTTTCTCCTTTTATATTTTCCTAGGCATGTTTTGAATGAGCATTGTACACCTTTTAGGCATTGTTTGATTGATTTTTCTATTTCGCTTACTGCATTTATTCATATTGATTTCTCTGATACTTTGATTTTTCTATTAAACTTTCTAACAATTACCAATTGTGCACTTGATGAAACCATATCCCATCCTTCCAAAACATATAAGAGCCCTAATTCCGTTAGTAGGTCTTTAAAAGTATTACTCAGGGTCTCCTAAATAAAATTATTACAAAATTTTGATTATTTTTTATCAATTTCTTAGTATTTCTCGAAATAAAAATGAGTAGATAAAAAAATATAATTATAATTCATCGGATTTCTGTCCTCAATGAAATAGCTTTTTCGCCATCTTTTGAAACTATGATTTAAAATAATGAAAAACTGTAGCCTTATATGACATTATTTATATATTCACTTTGACATTATTTATTCATAATTTTTTCACTTCAATCCACTTATCAAAGAGAAATTATCAATACAAAATCATTATACCTCCTTGACTTAGCATAAAACCAATTCAAAGTCGGATTACCCACAATATCAGAGCTACGGCACCTACTCATTACTTGATAGAATTGGCACTACCAATAACTATAATATTTTCATGATATTATATAGATTACATTCAGCCATCTATACTATCCTATATCAAAGACCCCTTATTTTTGTTCAACATGTTTCTCTCCTCTTTCCTGTTTCCCTCCATTCCTCATAACTTTTCCTTGTTTCCGTCTCTCTTCTAAATTTTCTTTAAATTATTGCTTTTTGCCACTGTATGCAACTTATTATTATACTCTCCTTTAGTTGCATGACGATAGTTTTATTACCGTTCTTGCTCTTTCTTTATCATACAAACTATTTTATTCAATTTTAAGCGCGTTTTCGAAACTATTTATTATCTATAGTAGATATTTTAAAAAGCACCGGTTTTCGGGGTTTTCTGGAGGTGGTTTATGAGTATGTACTCTCTGTCCAGCACACATGCATGTGTATCTATCTCTTGCTTCTTCTTTCTCTATTTAGGAAATTCCAGTCGCCGTACAGGAACGGGCCGTCGGGACCCCAGAACGAGGGGCTGCCTTCCCCCTCCCCCGGCCAGGATGACTCTCCTTACAGTCGCCGAGAAAAACCACAGTATGTCACTATACGGAGGGAGAGGTTAGTATCTATAGGTATAATATAGTACGCAATTGGATTGAGAAGTAGAAAAAATATTGAATAACTACAAAATTGAAAAAATTGTAAAGATCATTCAGACTAGTGTGACTATAGAGTGGATATTTATTGGATTGAGAAGTCGTTTTCCCGTCTTGCCGGGGTGTCTTCTTTGCTTGGACGGACAGTGTAGTGGAGTGAATATCAAACTAGCAACCAGCTCTGGCAGGCCTAGGCCCTTCAAAGGACTGTTGAGCTATTGACAAACAAACAAAATTGAGGAATAGCAGGCTGTAAATATAATGTAAAAACCAAAAAACTACAAAATTTAGAGAAAGAAATCTACAGGTAGTCTTGCGGACTAGAGAGACCATAGAGAGGCATACCTAGAGTATTATAATTATACTACTGTTCATAATCGAGGCGGATTAAAGCATTGTACTTTTAACTATGTTATTACTGTATCTAGTCTGTGGTATTGTAGGCAAGAAATGTAGGATGCAATGAGTTTTATTGAATTTAAAGTAAATAAATTTAAACTTTTGGTTAAATTGGCCGAACATGAAACACATAATAGAGACGGAATGTGAACAAAAAGGTAGAATCTCATAATCTATTCAATATTATCTCTTACAGCACGCAGTAAAAATCTATTTGAGAGTAAATTTGTGTTGAGAATTTATGAAGATACGAAATTTAGATTTCCTATATAAAAAATTACCACGACCACAGTAACCAGAAACCAAGCATATCTGAATACTTTTATATTAGAATTATAGAACAAGTATTAGCCTACTGCTATATATTATTCTAAATGAGGAAAAAAGGACAGTTATTGGGCTTGAGACTGTTGAACCTTACTATTAAGTATTATTTTTAAATTATTGAATAAATTTAGCTACTGACATAAATATAGACTATGATCCATATTGTAGACTAATAGACTATAATAGATTTAGGTCTACTATATCTTCGCTAAAATATTACATTCTTATTATTTTTATAGAATATAACTTATACCTTAGCGTTTTAGTGCTAATTCTCCTTTCTACTTGTTTTCCAGGCCTTCCACCGACCAACCAGTGTCAGAAGAGAGTAATAGCAGAGGAGGAGGAAGTGAGAGAGAAGATGCAGACGATGAACAAGAAGACGGAGTAGAAGTAGAAGCAGAAAGAGAGCGACCGATCAAACCTATTTACAGTACAATCCAGCGGAGGAGACCTTCAACCACAGAATCAGCATCTTCTGAGTCAACTTCACCCTCTACAGCTGTCACTAAAGCTAAATACAGTAGTATTCAGAGATCCAGGCCTTCCACTATAGCCAGTGATAGTGCTGATACCACGACTTCAAGGTATTAATAGGAATTAATTGGCTTGAGTTGAATGATAGAATAAATTTGATAGAAGAATAGAGATAACTCCAAAGTATTAATTGAATACTAGGTATACTTTAGTAGATAAATAGAGGCGATTCCATTCAAAACTAATTGAAATCGAACTGGTTAAGGTATTACATAGGACAATCGGATTGAAAGGTATTGTATCATTATTGAGACCTATGTTTGATTTGCTTCATTGAAATAATATAATTATATTTGATTCAATAGTTCATTTTATTTATAATTTTCACAAACATAATAAGAGGAGTTCTGTTTCTCCGAATCGCTTTGAAAGTTGAACATATTTTCTCCAATCAACTAATAATTTTTACTAATCATGATTATGAATTTTCTTCATGTTGATAAATAATTCAAATGAGGATGAATTACATGTGACAACAGGTACTAGTGCCTCTAGTACAAGGGCAAAAAAATATATAGGTATAAAGTTGATAAAGATGATATGCAATAATTGAGCTTCACTCAGAACTAACTCGATTTTTGAAAATAAGTTTGATTTCCTCTGCGAAGTTAGTATTTCCAGTGTTCATGGATTCAAAATTTAAGCTAAACTTCTCGAGCATACTTCTTTTCATCAAAATTACTCATATATTATTCATACTCATTGTATTTTTCAATTTTTTCAGTTTTCTTTGTACAGTTGAAATTATCATGGAATGTCGTCAGAACTAAGGCTCTATAAAGAGCCCTTCAAAATCTTTATAGAGCCCTAGTCAGAACAACTCTATGAAGTTTGCAGAAATACTTGTAATTACTTCATTTGTAAATAAGTTTTAAAATTTAATCAATATATTTTATTGCAATTTATGTATCATGTGTATCCATCTTTCACATGAGTGAATGTATCATTTATCCGATAATCACATTGCTTATCACAGTAGTATATTCGCTTACGCTTATTAGAAACGGCTTTTCCAATTATCAACAATGATAACATCACCTGAACAAAGTGTTATTATTTGTGATGATTTTTATAATATTCATATCTAGTTAATCATTTAATTGACAAATAGTTGAAACTTTTGTGTTATGTTTTGCAAAATTGTACTGCAAGCTTTCATTCTGCTTATTTTTGTCAACACCTCATATTTCACAAACTTCAATTCTTGTTCCATATTCATATTTCATCCTTTTCCGCAATCCACAATCATTCACATCCATCAAGTTTCCTCAATCAACCATCATTCATCCATGATCCATCAATTGTTTATCATCATGTCATCATTTAGTCGTCCTTATACTGACTTATTTCACCATTATCATAATCAAGTCTTGGTTTTGTATTGCCAATCTTATTACTTTCTACTTTATAATAATATATGTTATTCTGCATTTTTGTGAAATCAATCAAATCTCAAAAATTATCAGAACTTCTTCACATTACAATAGTGAAATTATTATTATCATCATCGATTATACTCTTTATTTTCACTTTCAATACCTTTTACTGATTTATAATTGTTGACAATAATGAACTTATTATCAGTTCATGTCTGGAAATTAATTAGGACGAATAATAGGGCAATCTAGCCTGAAAATGTAATTTTGAAAAGGTAACGAATGGTACCTACTACTGGTAACCAGTAATCTGAGATTGTGAGATAGTACTGGTTTTAAAATATAGGCTACTGGATAATTTTAAAGTTAATTATTTTTAATGTAAAATCAGAGGTGTTGAAAGGTTTTTTCGAATTCCCTTCAAGAAGATGCATTTAAGAAAATACCCATGATGATTTAATATGAAAATATTGATCGTATTGGAAGCTTCCCTTATTTAATTTCCTTTTAAGCTGATATTCATTGAAAATATCCACAAGATGCTGCAGGAATCGAAGAAAACAATCGAATTATCATTATTAAAGGTTTGCTACTTGTACCATTATTTAAACTCGAGTTTCACTGTTTTACTGATAATTATATGTAACTTATTGAAAAGAAAATTGATCTTGAACACACAGCTTGAAAAACTCATCATTTTTTAGGGGAAAATATTAACATCATTATAGGCCTAATGCAATAGCTCATGATTTCCATTCAAGTATTTGATTTTTAGTATTCATGATTTCTCTATCATCATTTATTCAATACTTCATGTTTTTTATTAATCTATTCATTTGTGATTCCCCCAGGTATGTAACACTGCAACGCCACCGTCCCCAACAGCTGGACACTGAGGAAGAAGTGGCTGAAGACGAGCGTGTATCACCTTTACCCTTTGTCAGAAGTCGCCAAGAAGACATCGAAGAAGAAGAAGAAGAAGACCAAGTAGTGACGTCAACAACCACCCAAAAACCTGCAAAAAAGGTGAGTGATGAGGCAACCGAAATCAGACCAGTCTACAATCCAGCAGACTTGTCCATCACAACAACTCCATCAACAACAACAACAAGCTCCCAACCACCTGTTGACGAGCTTACAATCACTAGTACAACAACAGCTACAACAACACAAGAGACTGAAAAGACCAGTTCTGCACCCGAACTGAACAAAACAAACACAGAAACTACCCCTGTAGCTAGTAGTTTTAATGATAGTAGTAGTGGGGAAATTCCAACTTATAGTACAGAACAAACCACTGCAGTACCATACCAAACATCAACAATCACTAGTGTTGTAACAGTAATTGTAGAAGGGGCTACGGAACGTCAGAGGATCGCTCTAGGTAGGCTGGAAGAAGTGCTTGCTGAACACAACTTGACCTCTTCAAAAGAACAACTCAAATCGAAATCAACTGAAAGCTCGGAGATAAATAGGATAGCACCAACTTTAAAATCAAATAGAACTGTGGGGCAGGTGAGAAACATCCCCAGGCGACGCTTAAATGTGGGGAAAACTGGTCAGGATGCACCAACCACAGAACCTTATCGACCCGGTGTGAGAAGGTTCAGGCCAACAAGTACTGAAGCTAGTGTTGTTTCAAGTGGGAGAACTCCCCAAACAAGATTTGTGCCATCAAGGACACGTAATAGGACAAGTGTGGCACAAGGGGATGATGTGAAAGGTCGCACCAGAAGTTTCAACAGGAAACCGGATGATAGCAGTGAGGGGGATGACGTTAGATCGCGTACAAGAGATTTTAGGAGGAAACCAGTAGATGACAATAGTAGCAGTAGCGAAAGTGATGAAATTAAATATAGAGATTTTAGAAGGAAACCAGTTGGTGATACTAGCAACAGTAGTGAAGGTGATGAAGTGCAATCTCGTACAAGAGACTTCAGAAGGAAACCAGTAGATGACACTAGCAACAGCAGTGAAGGTGAAGATGTGAGAGGTCGCACAAGAGATTTCAGAAGGAGACCTGATGACACCTCCAACAATAGTGATGCTTCCAGGAAAGTCCCAACCCGTACCAGAAGCAGATTCAGCACCCGAAACAACTCCTCAGCTGAATCAACACTCAGCAACGATTCACCAGTTACCGATTCAAGTGACGAGGCGTTGAAACTAAATGAGTTGACTTCAACTCGTCCAAGAAGTCGTTTTGCAATTGCACGCAGTCGTGGAACAACAACTACCACATCCACAATCAATCCACCCACAAGACATGTGTTTGGACGTGGTAGAAGTCGAGCAACCACTGTAAAACCTGAAGAACCAACGTCAGAGGGATTGTCAGATGATAACAAATCATCAGAAAATACTTCCAGACAAAAGGCAAACAATGTTCCCTACTACGTACCAATCCAGAGAACTTCAAACAACCAGTACCTGATACACCATGAGGCTACAAGAAACGACAGTTCTGAAATTTTGATTCAAATGGAGAATACAAACGTTTTGACAAAATCCAAAAATGAAACTAGGAGTAAGGAGGATGTGAAAAGTAGTGTTGAGAATAGTGGCGAGGTTCTAGATAGTAGTTCAGAGTCAGTAGTTGTGAATAGTACTGATTCAAATGTAGTTTTGGATGAAAGTACTGAAAAAGTCGAGGATTCCATTGGCTCTGCATCTGGAAATTCACAAGAAGTTTCAAAAAGTAGCCAGAATGTAATAACAGAAGTTCCCGTGGAAACTACAACCGTTGTTAATAATCCACCTGTAATAACAACTACTACCACAAAGGTTTTACTAGTGAATACTACTAGTAATGTAACTGATAACGTGGAGAAAACTGGGAATGATACAACTAGTAAACTTAAGAAACAGAGTAGAGATAACGTGGAGGAAACTGCAAATAATTCAACTAGTAAATTCAAGAAACAGAGTAAAGATAACGTGGAGGTAACTGCTAATAATTCAACTAGTAAATTCAAGAAACAGAGAGGGAGAGCTAAGTTTTCAATCAATGATAGTGAGGAGGATCAGTCCAAGTCGATTGAGGTTGAAGATACATCAAGTAGAGAGAAAGAGAATAGTGGAGAGAGAAGTAGAGTAAGAAATACAAGTAGGGAAAAGAGTAAAGTTGATGATTCTAGTAGGGAAAAGAGTAGAGTTGATGATACAAGTAGAGAAAGAAGTTTGAATAGTGGAGAGAGAAGAAGAGTTAATAATACTAGTAGAGAGAGAGGTTTGAACAGTAGAGAAAGAGGTGAGGTCAATGTTACTAGTAGGGAGAGAAATTTGAAAAATGCCGAGAAAAATAATTCTAAAGAAAGTAGTGGAGAAGAGGAATTAGCTTCAAAATCGAAGTTCAATGTAGAAAATTTTGATCGCCATAAGAGCAGTGCCAAAAGTAGAGATATCTCACAGTCAGACCATGATGACAAAGTATTTCTGGAGAGTGTTGATGATAGTGGTTTGAGAAAAAGGAAAAAAGTTGTGAGATTATTACCAAGGAACCGTAATGTTACTAATGAGACAACTAATATCAATGACAATAGCGGTAAAAGAAAGGTTACAGTAGTGAGACCTAGAAATTCGGTTGGAAGGAATTCTGTAGGAAAAGAAAATGAATTTGAAGTGAAAACAGAGCAACCTAGTTCTTCAACTGTTAGAAATTTTCAAAGAACGTCAGTAAGGAATCCAAACCGCAATGAAGTTTCGAGAAACCCTGAAGATGATTTTCCGAGAGTGAAAAACGATGAATCAACACTTAGAAACAGTGTTTCAAGAACTAGAAACTTCAACAGATACGAAGTTCCCTCAAATTTTGATGAAGAGTTTCTCAGAGTTACACCTGATGAAAGTTTCACAACTGTGAGGAACAGTGTACAAAGAACGCCAGCAACAAGAAATTCTAATAGAAACAAGTCGAGGAGTTCTGTTGGTAGAGATGATGTTTCAAATTCAAACATAGATGAACCAGTAAGGAACAGTTTTCAACGAAGTAGGAACTCAAATAGAAATAATTATGTTGAAACAAGAAATAGTTTAAGTAGAGAAGATGGAAATAGTGAGAGATCTAATGAAGGATCAACTGTGAGAAATAGTTTTCAAACCAGGAATAGGAATGGTGAAGGAAGGGGAACGAACCGTGGAAGGTTTGATAAGAAAGATGGAACTACCCTTGCTCCAGAAAGTAGCTCAAGAGGAAGGATTAGATTCAGGATTGAAGATGATGGCAGCTCGTTGGTGAATGATAATAGTTTCGATGATGTTTATGACGAGAATGGTTTTGTGATAAAGAAGAATAAACCTCGAGTGAGTGAGGAAACAGGAGTGAGGTTTGAAGAAGACTTGGGTGAGAATTATCGGAAAGTAGTGGTTAGAAATCGTGTGATACATGATAGAAGTAACAGTGATGTAAGAAGTAGATCACGTTTAAACAGGGAAGATTTGGAGACTGACCAATCAGGTCGTGTGAGTAAAAAGGTGGATGATAATCTCAGTTATGAAAATTCTTTGAACGGTGTTGGTAAGAAGAGAGTTATCATAAGAAATCGCGGCTCGATTCGTGCAAAGGAATCGTTGAAGGATGAGGTGGAAGGAGTGGATTATGATGGGGAAGAAGGAGAAGGTGAGGAAGAAGGAAGAGAAGGACAAAGAGAGAGAGCGACCAACACTGAGAACGAAATTCCCGTTGAAACGGAGTCTGATAAAGAGGTAGGCAAAGCATAACTCTGTGTTTGACTCAGCTGTGTTGTAATACATGCCTGCTGGAATGAAAATAATAATTTCAGACTAATCTTCTGGCATCCCACTTTCTCTCTCTGTCTCTCTCTCTCTCTTTCTTTACTGACAATCGCATGGTTTTTGTGTGTGTGTTTTTTACTATCGTGTGTCATATATCTAATCTACAATGTGCATTTTTGTAAAAAAAATGGAAAATTTTAACTAATAAACTGCCTGTCTACTTGTATTGAACTGGACTTCAAACTAACAGTGAAGAAAATGTTTGGAGCACTCTACAACAATCAACTTCCAAATTTAATGAACTTCTCTGCACCGCAGTTGAATCTCGCTTGAATGTTTTTTCGCTAAAATAGAAATTTAAATTTCCGATGAGTTCCTAGATGCTTCTAGTTTGATGTTTGTCAAAATGCATCTTATCACTCTTGTCGCTCTTTTATAGACAGCTTAATTTTTGTAAAAAAAACTTTCAAACTAGAGCGGTTTTTGATCTATCTGGATTAGTTTAGTCTACGAATGTACTTGTACAAAGCTTACAAACTTTGCAGTTGATGGTCTTCATCTTTTTTTCTAGATGCATCTTATATTTCCAGTCAGGTGGAGTGCCATATTATAAGAAAAAGGGTAAACACTCTAGAGACATGGATTTACTATTAAAATGAATAGAAAAATTATATATCATGAATATTGTGTCAATTTTTTTTTAGTAGGCCACCCTCTTGATTTTTTTTGTGTATGTTAATTTTTTCCTGTTTTACGGGATCTCTTAGATTTTTTAAAGTAAGTTTTTATTATTAAACGTTCCGTTATTTACAAAACTATTAACTGACTATTGAAAAAGCTTCACAAACGTATATTTATTATTACTTGTGACTACATCTCGTATAGACATCTTAAACACTCATTTTGACTGAAATTTAATAATTAAATTCTAGTGATTGAAGGATGAATATTTCACTCTTTAAAATTAACTAGTGATACAGTTTTAATGAAACTACTCAAAACGAATTTATTATTTTTGAGAAAATAGTGCAAATACAAATAATAGATATGGAAATAATTATGATAAATTTATTTCATGTATAGAGCTCGATAAAGCTCATTGAAAACCGCATGTACTTGTATGACCAAAAATGTTTTTCATTGACTCTTGGGAGTTTGTATTTTGAAGGAACTTTGACCATCATGGATGTTTGTTTTTGGAAAATAATAAATGGAAATCAGTACTTACATTGCTGCTAATTGAATGTTGTGTTTGGTTTGGTACTCAGTGTGGGGCAACTGAAAAGCATGGCGTTTTATATGATGATTAACCAACTTTTCTTCGTATTTGGAATGTTCTACTGCATTAGAGCATCGTGTTTTTTATTGCAAAACATACTGAACTCCAATACTCGCTTATATTTTAGATTTATTTGTGGTAATGCTGAAGCTATCTTCACCACTGCGACAGCTAATTTCACTGTAACTTATATTATTAACTCCCCTTAAAAATGTTGTGCTATGAGCGATTTCAACAATTCTCTATTTTCAGCCTGGGTTCATCACAAATGTAAGTATACCAATTTTAATTTATGATTTGATACAATGTAAATCTATAATTGTATTCTGTAAACGCGAATTGAATAAGTTCAAGTTTTTAAATAATCGAGAAGAAAATTTTATAAAACGAAATTTTTGGAGACACTTTATAGCTCGTAGAATATTTTTTAATTGCATTTTCAAAAGACCTATAAACTCATCGATTTCCTATTCTGGATCTCCATCTTCAAAGAAGATAAGTCCATGTTGTCACATCCCAGGCCTGAGAAATTTGCACATAGACCTTCAGCGGTTTGGGTTCCATCCACTTTTTCTGCTTTCGGCACTTGCATTAAAATACCAATTCATCTTTTTCAATTGTACTTGCTCGAGAGAAAGTGATTCCTGGGGTGCTACAGGACTTACTGTTGAACATGGACTAAAGTTCTCACAATTTTTTTCTCCACCCCAGTCGAGCAGATTCTTCTTCTCAATCATCCACTGCTGTAACTGATTGTAGGATTGGAACGAATGCTGCGTTGCTGCCTGGAAGCTTCTGAAGTGCAAGCTTGGAACGAATTTTTGAAATGAGTGAATAAGATACTTTTCAAAAGCTCCAAGTAGGTGTATTGATTTTGATTTCAAAAACATCATCGGGGCATAGCTCCTATGACCCTCCTGTGTTTTCCCAAACTTTATAAAATGGAATATAGTACATTATAATGTGCAATAAACCAAAGTTGCATATTATATCCAACTACAAGGGCCCCTCCCAAATGATTAGTATGGGGTTCAAAGCTCCAGCGGGATTCTCTGGGACTTTTGGGAAAATGACCCTCTGGGATGGTTCTATCGATGGTGAGAAATCCAGCTTTCTCCTAATTTTGTGACGGAAATTGCCTTTTTGGGCCTTTATTGCTGGTAGTTTACCCAGTCATTTACTGGGCTAAACTATCATAAAGTATAATATTTTCGTTTTTCAATACAATCATAGTGCTGGTTGACGGAAAGTGGATTGGAATTAATCTTAAATTGTAATTTTCTCTTTTAATTGGAGATTAAAACATTAAAGACAACTCTGCAACTGCGAGGGTACCTTTACAGTGTACTTGTAATGTATTCAGGCTTATGATATTGTATTTCTAGAGTCCTTGTTTTTTTATAATCAGCTTTATTCTATAACAAATAAAATTAAAATTGTTTAGAACAACAAAAGGGTTAATTACAGAAAAATATAAAAGTTCAATGTTTTTACTCTCCTATATCTATAGTCTTTAAAGTACTGATCATTTTTGTGCTCTGTATGCTATTTAATCAAAATCAGATTTAATATTTTCGGCCATGGTGTATTGATTTTGTAAAGTGTTTCAGTTTTAGTAGTGAATAATGTTTTGAAATGAAAAATTATGTCTGTTTCAAAATGGCTGTTTTGAAAGAACTAAAACCCACAGGGTTTACCATGTTCCCATTTGTGGAAAATAAGGTTATCTGGCGAAGTGGAACAACCCTTGGGTCCCCCCACTATTTAATGCTGTACGCTAAATAAATAAATAAAATCATATAATTTAATTTAGACATCAGTAGCCTACAATTTAATCATAATACCAATCCATCTATACCATACAATGAGAAAATGAATACAGTGGAGCATTACTTCAAAATTTAACTAGCAATACCTCCCTCATGATAGAGAGTATCACTAAAATTGTTCGTTATGTTCTTTTTATAATTACATTGTTGTTTTTGTGATTTGCAGAACACAAGGATCCGTATAGTTCCTGTGCGACGAGTGGTAGCTCGTAACCGCAGCACCTCCACTGAGGAGCCTCCCACAACGACCAGAGAAAATTTCACCAGCCGCCGCTATTCCAACAAATACAGGCAGAAAGATACCCCCACCACCACCTCTCGGCTGGACTCTTCCGCTTCACAGCAATCTGATTCTGATGGTAGATTTTTTTTACTTTTGTTATAAAAAATTTCATCAACATTAATCAATTGTATGAAACTGAATGTGTGAAAAGCATGAGAAGATTTTCCAAATTGACTGAAATTGATTGAAAAACTTTTAATCACGGTCAATTACTCAAATCATTTTTAAAGTATTGAAAAATCTAAAAAAAAATACTTGAAAAGTAGTTTTATTATATGGTTATTGAGTTTGTGAACGTTGACTTGAACGTTAGTACATGCATAAAAAATAAAAAAGAGATTTTTGTTCCATTCGGTGAAGAACTTGAGTGTATGTATACAAAGTAAAGTTATACCTGTAAAATTTGTTGAGGTAGTAGGCCTATTACACATCAGGAATCATGCATTAGCAAAGCTAATAAAATAATTTAATTGAAAATTCACTTGTTTCCTTTTCACAATGGAATTAATATTCCATCATTTTTAATATGACTCTCCTATAATAATTAGCTATTCAATCTTATTTGAGAAATTCATTTTCAACCTAATGATTGAACTATCTAGAGTTTAGTAATTCTCAGTAGAGTCCGTACGTATTAGGAATAGTAGTTTAACAAAAATTTTAGTTTAAACCAAAAGCTGAAACAAATGGAACACATGAATACGACTATGTCTCAATTCAATTTTTGATCCTCAACTGTTACTACTATTGATAATACTGGCCCTAGTATGAACTGCTAAGCTCGAGACAGTCAAATTGAAAATAGACTACTAGTCTCATAATTATGTCTGAATTAATTATAAGAAGAGGATAACTAATTAATTAATTATGATTGATTCTGGTTTAAACTAATATTGATAATACAAGTTCAATGCCGGGTTTTTCCAAGCACACTCAAAGTTGAGGGACCCTCAAATTTTGATGAACAGCTGACATTTTCTATGATAAGTATGGGAAATGTAGTAAAGTGTAGTAAACTTGAGGGTCCCTCAAATGTGAGTGTGCTTGGAAAATCCGGGTATATGACTACTTTATTTCAAGAAATGCATGACACTATAGATAATTTTATGACGTTTTCCTCTAGATGTTGCCGTAACTACAAGCAGACCGAGAAAATTCACGTTCCCGAAACGATTAGCTAGACCTAGCACAACATTGGAAACTCCAATCGCCGAGCAGCTGCAGAAAACCACGGAGAAGCCATTTGACAGTCAAGAGTACAACACCGCCGATCTGCCGGATTTGGCTGATGTTGGTGTCGTGGCGATACAAGCACTGGCCACTGTACCGCCCTCCAATTTTGAACCTGGTTGGTTGAAAATTCTTAACTTCACTCATTATAGTAATCATAAGTTACACTCTTCTAATATAGGTACACTAAGTTCTATTTGATATTTTCTATTTATTCATATATTAGTAAATTTCTTCTATGGTCTGCTTCTTATTCTTCCCATATTAGAAGATGAAGGTGTTATTTCATAAAATTCTATTGACAAAAAACCGTAATAGCATAAACTACGTCAATATATGAGATAATACACAAATATAATCATTTTTCAAGAGAGAAAACGGGCTCTATAAAGACCTAGTAAGTCTTTCAAGAGCCTTTATTCCTTAGTCCTTACTATCTCCATGTACATCCCTAAATTTTGATTGAAAATAAAGTATAAAAAAGGTTATATTTTTTCTTAAGAAACTTGCAAACAGAAATTTCCAGTCCAGATTATTGTTTATTATTTTGATTAAAAATATTCAATGAACTGAAAAATATTTAATCAAATTGAATATTATATTAGATTGTACTGACTAATATAGCTGCTGATGCAGTAGTTAACAATTTTTGAAATAGTTATTCAGTATTTATTCCATTAAGTGAATTGTTTACTTTACAGATTTCAACTATCATATGATTGCAGGTCTAGTGGGATCGGACTCCCCATTTGCTAGACAATCCGGATTACATCAGCTTTATTCTCGTTTGAATCCACTGACCGATCACAATAATTATTTGAAAACAAATTTCACCCGAAAAGAAAAATCTATCATATTTAGATCGAGAGGAAGACTATGGTATTTGAACAAGAGTGTAGGACGGGAGGGAACCCAAACTATATGCACGCTATGCAACATGAGGGAAGAAGAAGATATACAGCATTTTATAGGGAGGTGTCCGGTATTGGGGGAGATGAGAAGGGCATATTTGGGTGATAGATATTTAACAGAGGATAGGATAGTGGATTTATTGAATGGTAGTGATTGGAGGGCACTGATAGGATTTGTTGAAACTGCATGGGAATATAGAAAATGTTTAATAGGAGAGTATAATACATGTTCGCTTCTGATTCCTGATATTGTTCTCGTAAAATTTCTCTCTACTTAATTTTTCTTCTATTTTGAGAAAATTAATAATAACCAAATAACTCAACTTGGCAGACGACCAATTGGTCATGTCAAAAATATATATTATGTAAAATCTATCTATTGTGAATTTCTGAATATTTTTGTAGTTTAATAAAATATATTTCTATTCTATTAATTCCATTACTTCTAACTGATACCCACTGTCAATTAGTAATAATACTCATTGATTCTAAGTTATTAATTTCAAAATAGTAAGAACTTAATTTTTTAACTGCGTTACCATAGGGTGTACAAAAAATTGATTTTTAAATAGTAGGCTATTACTTTTATTAAAGGCCTATAAAACTTACAACTACATCTTTATTACTCGTACAGTCCCCTCTAGTTTTAAAATTTTAAAATTTTCGTTCTGAATAATAGATTTTTGTCGTGACAGTCACCTTTGGTTCTAAAATGTTTGGTAAACTAATGTTCTAATTTTTTTCTAGTATGTTTTCCCGCAAGTAATCTGTTCTCATTTTATCCTTATCTTCTCTAATGAAAACAATTGCTGTAGAAATTATTTTTGAAATTACTCGTACCATAAATAGAAAATTTTTAATCAAACAGTAATAGTCGAAATAAATACTAAATGATGCTTGGCAGGTCATCTTGGTAGAACCATCTAACACATCCAATCACTATGCAACCACTCGAGCTGTCCTCATCAACAACACTTGTGAAATAACAATGTCAATAAAAATGTCTGATTTCTGATGGCTAAACAATTAAAAAATAATAATAATAATAATGGCTAAACAATAATTTCCAATTGTTACAGCCGCCTTCTCCACACCATCACCTCTGTTCCCGCGGCGCACTTCCACGGTGCAAACACTGATCCGCCACACCATCCCAGTCACATCTGTGGGCACAGACACCTCACCTCGTGCCCAGGTGACAGCAGTCAGCAGCAGCACGTTGCGCACCACACCCGCACTCATCCAATCCGTCACACGCGGCGTCCCGCGACCGTTCTCCAAAAAACGTCCCACAACCCTTGCCCCACCCCCGAAACCAGCCTATATCACAAAAGGACGCACAAAGCAGGTTCAAGACATTCCTGACTACGAGGTAGATTACTACGCTGAACCCGTGGATGTGCCTCTCAGCGGAAAAGTACGCATACACAATGATGGTTACATTGAGTGTTTGGATGTGGGTAACTTCCCGCATCCGTTCAGCTGTAGGAAGTTTATATCGTGCGCTAAAATGGAGACAGAACATTTGTTGGGTTGGGAGTACACGTGTCCGAGAGGTTTGTCTTTTGATCCCATAGGAGGTATTTGTAATTGGTCGGCTGGATTGGGATGTAAGGAGTGAGGGAGATTTTTGTGAAACTTGTATTTGGGAAGGATTGCTTGATCCGAGTGAGACTTGAAAGTGTGGTGAAACTTTCTTCGTTCAAGTATGACTTTGTAAAGTTTGGGAAGTCTTGCTTGATTCGAGTTGGACTTGAAAGTTTAGTGAAGCTTTCTTGGCTCAAGTAAGTCTTCAAAAAATTTAGTATTTGGGAAGGCTTGCTCGATCCCAGTGAGACTTAGTAGTTTAGTGGGGCTTTCTTGGTTCGAGTGAGACTTCAAAGTACCAATATAGTGAAACATTTTAAAAGGTTTTCATTATTCAAGTAAAAAATTCAAAACTTTTAGATTAAATGGCTTTTTGAGACTTGAAATTATGTGATAAAACATTCATGAATGTCTACATGGTTCAAGTGAGACTTGAGTTTTTAAAGGTTGACTGGCATTTAAGTTAGATGAAGGTTTTTTTTGGTTCAAGTAAAACTTGAAAATGTTGAGATTGACTTTTATTTGGAAGGATTTCACTTGGACCAACCTATAGACCATGTATATAGGCTTTTCGTGGATATCATTCAACTAAAAGGTGAATTTAAGTTGATGAGATCGTATGGATTGTCATGGTACAAAGCAAGCCATTGAATTGTGTGAAGAAAAAAATGTTGAGATCTGAATTATATGGTTTACTTTCAAGATTTTCAATTCTGCCATTTAAGAATGAATGCATCGTTTCCAAGATACCACTGAAAATATGGAAGAATTGGGCGACATAATTTATAAAATGTTTGATGAAAGTGGTTCTCATCAGATTGGAATGTAACTGATTTTTTTTCTTATATAACTCTCATATAAAGGATGAAGATCTTTGACTTGGGGCATTATAGCCAATACTTGGAAATAATAGAAAATATTATGGAAGAAGACATGACAGTATTGTTCAGTTCATTGTTAATTCACTTTCCATTCAATTAAATTTTGTTGGAGGTTTCATACAAATATTCGAAATTTCTACTCAAATTGATAAATTTATAAATACAGTTGTGTACGATACGTACAAAGATAAAAAGATATATAGATACAATTATAGACGAGTGTTATCCACTAGATGAAATATTTAACAGACTCTGTTCTTAATATATTGTACCAAAACTATAATGATTCATCTTCTTGATAATATTTATGTTTGATTTGGTACGGTAATAATGAATTGCAAAAAAATCTTTACATGGAACGAAGATTATTTTTAATATGGTTGATTTCACTGAGATCAATCTAACTAACATTGTAATCTATGTACAGCTTGTCTATTTATATTTAGAACATTTATGATAATTATTATTAGTTTAATGTTGTAAACAATTAGCTGTAATGAACTTTGTAAATAAAGTGTAATGTTACTTTTTTATTAAAATTTTTGTGTTTTGAATTGTTAAATCCAGGATGTACCAAACTAAGATATGGTTCCTTCCTTCAAGTTCCTCTCATGTATTTCATATTTATAATATTAGTTATTGAAGCGTATCAACTAATATTAAACTACGATCATTTTCATGTGACAGCCTACACATAAGTTATATTAAAATATCGAAGTTACTCCTATAGGCCTGTCGAGATCTGAATGTGTGTTTGTTTTTTTTATAAAAATGGTAACAAACATATGAAATGGGGTATTTCTTGGTATTATATTTGAAAAAATCCTTATTCATATAAAAGACCAGATTCATGGATGAAAAATCCATGGAAGACGAGGAAATAAATCTTTTGAGAACAAACTAGGTAACTTATTCAATTACTATGTCATAAATGAGAAAGAAACACAATGCTATTAAAAATTTTTGTGCATGAATAAAATCTAAGAGTAGATTGATCCAGCATTCTTTGGATAAGAGTTGAATTAGCCCAATTGAATCTATGAATAATAAGTCAAAATGTTATCCATTTGATGATAATGTGTTAGAGAAATAGTAGGCTACTGATACCTATTGAAATATAAGTTGAATATTAAAATTATATCGATATTTAGACTAGACTCCACATGAATGAATGAAGAGAAGTTCATTATTGGTTTTTCTTAATTCCACTTTTTTCTGGTCCCTGGTTTGTTTGAACTCAAGTCAATATTGTCTACAAAAGGGAGATGCCAATAATTTGACGAATAACCGAGGTGTAGAGTATAGAACTATTATTTTTTACGGTCGTTGAAACTTTAATACGAGATAAAAAATGAATCAATTGAATTGAATTTATTCAGAGATAAAGAAACATCACAAATTTGGTTACAAAAATAATAAACATCATACAGAAAATAAAAGAATAATCACTTGTAATAACAGAAGAGTGTATGACTATAAATAGGTGAAACATAATAAATAAAGAAAAAGTACGCCCATATGGACCTCTAGGGTCTGTTGCTGGGTCGATTGAGTCTAGAAGCATCATGATTTTGTACAATATTTGATTAAAAATAGGAACTAAGAAGAGAATGTAAGTTGAAAAATATATAATAATATTAATAATGATTGTTTTCCTTAAAAAAAAAACATTCACACAGAATCCCCTCTCCCAGCACACCCACTCACACGTCAATCCCCCCCCCCACACACACATATATATATATATATATATATATATATATATATATATATATATATATAAAAGAGAGCAGTGAACTGTTACAATGGCAAGTATCCGGCAGTCCGGCACCACGCATCTCTAACTTTCCAAGGAAGCCTACACAATGAAGAATAAAAAATCACTAATGATGAGCTGCAGCGAGAATGAGATAGAATGGGAAAAAAGTAAAAATGATTCAAGTTGAGTACACCGATCTGAGGAGGCGCATACACTCCCCGTCATTCAGAGATGATAACCAATGTGTTAAATAGTTCTTGTATCTTGATAAGGAACCATTAGGTCTACTTATTTCAGTTGGACAGTTGTGCAAAAGAGTATGAACAAGAAAATATACATTTCTGTCACACACAGAGCGCAGATTTCTTGACAGTCCTGACTGATGCAGGAAAGAACCTCTTGTGTAGTACTGATGTTGAGGGACCGCATTGAAAGTTATATTATTTTTGAAAGCATAGAGAAGAACAGATCTAATAAAAAGCTTTTTTACATTGAAAACATTCATAGCACTGTAGACTAAGTCAGAGGGATGCCTTCTACCAAGTCCCAGACCAGCCTTCATGATAGCCTTTTGTGTGACTGATAAACTATTCAAGATAGTCTGACATGCACCCCCCCCCAAATATTTATTCCATACAATTGCGCATAAGCAAAATAAACTATTCTCAGCTCCTTTATGGTAAGGATGCCATGCAGCCTGCTGAATACAAAAATCATTCTTCTAAGTCTTTTCTTAAGGTAACTCACGTGAGGCTGCCAGTTCAATCTGCAATCTAGAAGAACACCTAAGTACTTGTACTCAGTCACAGCTTCTATTACAGTGCAATATCACACTCAAGGTTTGCAATATCCCCACAACTGTGAAGTTTGAGTTTACAGTCAGCTGGTGGTGCTTTATTTTTTCTCAGGTAAACTGGCATGACTTTGGTCTTCTTCACATTCATGCTTAAAATATTTTTGTCAAACCATCTCTTCAGAAGCAGGACACCTCTAGAAGCTTTCTGGTAGACCTCTGCCCAACTATCACCTTCAAACAGTACAGCAGTATCATCTGCAAATAGGAGCATATTCCCTGGTATATTTGCCTTGATTATATCATTGATATACAGGGTGTTTCAGGAGGAATGTGCAATACTTCTGGCTGATTCCTTACACCAGATAGACAAAAAAGTTCCATGGGACATCCCCCAAAAACGCTTTGTTACCGAGATAACAATGGCGGAAAATTTAGATTTTTAAAAATATATTAATTTTTATAATTTTTTAGAGGCTTCAGTGAGGTTCTGAAATAATCAATTCCTATGTAAAATATTCAATGAAACCTTGAGATAATTGGGAAATATGCTAGAAAACGCTATTTTTCAACAATAAGGTTATAACTGAATAAGGAATCATAAAATTGTATTTTTTATTAATGTAAGTTGAAGAGAGTCGGATTCTAAAGAAAAAGGCGATTGTGTAAATCTACCCAAATCTCAGAAATGGCGATCAAAAATCGAAAAATTGACAAAACGTAGCACAAGTGATAAATTTGTGTTTAGTAGCGATTTTGCGATTTTTGATCGCCATTTCTGAGATTTGGGTAAGATTTACACAATCGCCGCCATTCAACTTTTTCTTTAGAATCCGACTCTCTTCAACTTTCATTAATAAAAAATACAATTTTATGATTCCTTATCCAGTTATAACCATTATTGTAGAAAAATAGCGTTTTCTAGCATATTTTTCCCAATTATCTCAATAACCGTTAAAGTTACAAACTTGGAACAGGTTTCATTGAATTCCTCAGCTAATTTTACATAGGAATTGATTATTTCAGAACCTCACTAAAGCCTCTAAAAAATTATAAAAATTAATATATTTTGAAAATCTCAATTTTCCGCCATTGTTATCTCGGTAACAAAGCGTTTTTGGGGGATGGTCCCATGGAACTTTTTGTCTACTTGGTGTGAGGAATCAGCCTGAGAAGTATTGCACATTCCTCCTGAAACACTCTGTATATCAGGAAAAGGATAGGGCCAAGGGTGCTGCCCTGCACTACGCTGTATTCAATACTCTTACAAGCTGTCAGGTAGCTTCTGATCCACTCATTTCCAGTCCCTACTACACCTATGCTTGACAGCTTACGCAAGAGAATTGCCCTATCAATGGAATCAAATGCTTTTGCCAGGTCGATAAACAGGAGAAGCATATGTTTTTTAGCATTAATTTCATTTCTTAGATGGTCACTTGAATTGTAGAAACAGTTGGCTGAGTTTCGGTCATCCCGGAACCCATACTGGCACTCTTTAATTATGTTGTTGGTTTTGAGATAGTGAACAAGCTGAATTTTGAAGCACTTTTCTATTACTTTAGAAATGACACTCAATAGAGAAATAGGTCTATAATTATTCATCTATCAACCAATCGACCTATCATAGGTCATCATTATCAACTAGAATAATAGAGAAATGAACTTACAGTATTAAGAATAGCAAGCCTTGCTTAAAAACTAATAAGTGGTAAGTAGTAGTCCAGGCATTTTAGACGAGAAAAGGTGAAACCTCCCAATGAGAGCGGCTAAGCTGAAAATTGGCACAATTCACTATAATGCCATTCTAAATAAGGATTCAAAAGTCGACACCTGTATCATGTCCGCTAACTTTTTTATTCAAGGTCAAAGATCGAGAAAATCAGTTTTCCGTGAATAACTTGTTTCCTGTTCAAGTTATGTTTTTAAATGTTATCATGAAAATTGTAGAGCTCAAAAATCCCTACAAGATTAGTTATATGCATTTTTATCGCAAAACTGAAGGTTTCCGAGATACGCCGCGGAGAGGGGGGAGCGCGCACTTTATCAAGGGATAATGCCGCATGAACTATGAAGTAGAATGTTCGATTCGCTATATTATGTTGATAGTGCAATCAGATACTATTTTAGTTAACAAATTGATTATAGAAAACTCTTCTTATACAAATTATCCACAACTTCAAAATTTTGGAATTGACGAATCTCGCTCAGTCGAGTCTCAAGGTAGTCTATTAATCTCAAATCAGGAACACCTTTCCTGCCACTTCTTTGGTACTTTGATTTGATGTAGATTTCTTCACTCTTCCCTCAGTAATAAGAGTTGATTCTGGAATTATTCTATTCACATTATTTTCATAATCGCAGTATGTGGATGGTATAGTGTCCATCAAGACTATAAATATTAATGTTTGCTACATACGTATTGCACTAGAGATTCCCCTGACTCAGACAGTAGAATAAGAATTTTCGTGTGGAGAATAGCTGAACGTTAATTTTTCAGTGTCGCTATATCTAGCAGAAAAACTCAATAATATTTATAAGTTTTCTTGAACCGTACATATGCAATGAAGAGAAAATAGGTACCGTATATGCATAGTGGTAGTGGTGACGAAAAAGACTGTACTCATCGTTGTAAAGGCATATAGTATTGCTTTAAAGCTGTGCATTTCCTTCCCAAGATATCCTTGTTTCCTTTTTTTCGTCATGATTACTCCCCGCTTGAAATGTAACACACCTTTTTAATTATTTACAATAAATTATGTTGTGAAAAATTTTACTGATGTGAGAAAAAGTTTCCACAACAGAAAAAGTGGCATCAACAACAACATTATTATTCCTGCAACATTATTTTCCTTGATGCTTACTCCATTTCCATACCAAGAATTTCATAAAATGAGGATTGAAAGAAAGAAAAAAGTGTAAATGATCCAACTTTTGTCGTTATTTTGATGTCATATGATAAACTCACTTTTAATTTTGTTGTGATTGTGTCACTTTTTGGCACATTTACTTGTGGAGGCTGGTAATTTGTTATAACATTTTAAAACAAATAACAATCCAAGTTATATTTTGCTGAGGCAGCCACCACATCGTGCTCACAATGAATCCGATTTTCCACCGATCTGCCAAGTTTTCACCGATCTCCTCGTTTTCTACTTTTCGCAAACTATAGTGTATTCGAATTCTATTCTAACATTTCGCCTCAGTTGGCCCACGGTTGGCCGGGGCACTGCGGCCGACGGGTCGCCCGAGGTTGACGACGCTGGTTATGCCACAGACGCTGTATTTACTCTGCGTCCTGTCACTCACGTCGATCTTTTCGCGGTGGTGGCCAGTTTGAGGGGCGGCTCGGCTCCGGGATGGGATGGAATACCGGCCAAGTTAATTAAAAACTGCATCAACACAATACAGGTACCTCTGCTACACATAATTAATTTTAGTTTAACATCAGGTAGATTTCCGAGTATTTTTAAGATAGCTAAAGTTGTTCCTATATTTAAGTCAGGTCAAAAAAATATAATCTCAAATTTCAGGCCAATTTCCTTGCTTTGCACGGTATCAAAAATAATTGAAAAATGCGTGAAAATACAACTCACAAAGTACCTTGAGCGTGAGAAGATTATTTCTGATTATCAATTTGGCTTCAGACAAGACAGGAGCACTTCCCACGCGCTTTTTGAATTGATAAGATACATAAATGGAGAAATAGGCCACAAGAAAAGGGTGATGGTAACATTCCTCGACCTGGCAAAGGCATTCGATTCTAGAAAGGCATTGAATCCCTAGACTGGTTCATCAGTTACTTGGAAAACAGGTCGCAGTTTGTATCCATCAACGGTACAAAGAGTGATCCAATGAGCATTGAGTATGGTGTGGTTCAGGGAGTACTCTGGGTCTGGGCCCCATACTATTTTCTATCTATATCAATTACATAACTAAAGTAAATATTGAAGGAAAACTATTGCTTTTCGCCGATGACACTGTTGTAGTGTCGACTGAAAGTTCTTGGGACGAAGTCTATGAACGGGCATCCTCAGACCTACTGAAAATTAAAACGTGGTTTGACCAGAACACACTATCCTTGAATGTCAAAAAACCCAAGTTCCTACCGATTTTCTTCAGACAGGATGGCGATCCGGGGCTGAGAAGGCTGGCAATACACTCCTGTGGTGATCTGCGGTCGGCTGCCTGCGGCTGTGAGGAGGTTGAGCGTGTGGAGCAGTATTTGCTACTTAGGAGTGACAATCGATCACAAATTGAGTTGGTCTCCGCACATTGTTAATGTCAAACGGAGGTTAAGGAAATTATTGTACGCCTTCTCGCAGCTTGCATGTGTGCTGGCTGTGGATCAGTGCAGGAGTGTGTATTTTGCGTTTGTGCAGTCGCTGCTTCAGTACGGAATAGTAGCGTGGGGCGGTGCCTCGGCCGCTGTTCTTGAGCCTCTGGCCGTCACTCAGAGAGCGCTTATGAAAATCATACTAAAGAAACCTGTCAGATATTCATCAGAACAGCTATATTCCGACTTCCAGGTTCTGGATATCCGCCAGCTTCACTTAAAAACTTTCCTCACATTCATAAAAACAAATAAAACAAATATCTTTACAAATCTACAACATGATTATCCAACTAGGCACCGAATCAATTATGGTTATAACTTTCCAAGGACAACCTTAACTTCTTTAAATAGTAACCCCTTTCTACTTGCTCATTTGATATATAACCTACCGCAAACAATCATAGATGCAGAGAGACTTGGTGCTGCAGCCTATAAAAAGAGAGTCAGTATCTGGCTCCGCTCAATTGGCCGTGTGGCCGCCGCAGCGCTGCTGCAATCGCCATACAGGTGACAAAAAAAATTGAACCAAATCTATATATATAGGCTATTTATTATTATTATTTTTCATGTTTTTTTCGAAACCAATTTGAATTTTTTTCTCTAATTCAGCACTTACACTCTGCTGCGGTGGTTGTGAGATCGTGGTCCGAGTCCACCAGGTCCCTCCTCAGACTTTTTTTTATATTCTTTTTTTCTCCTATATTCGTTTTCTAGATTTCTCTAACTGCTATTCTGGTTGCCAATTCATTAGTAATTTTATAGTTAGCAAAAGATGAAAATTCTGAATCGGATAAACTTGAGTTGAGAGAATTTGTCCATCTCAATTAATTTTTAATCAACTCCAAATTATATTTCTTCTTTATTACTTATCTAATATTAAGTTAGCAATTTAAATTGTTTACAACATTATTATACCACCTGTAGATGTGGACTCTTTCCCCGCTCACGGATCAGTAGTCCATGCGGGGAAATAATTATTCCACATGTATTGTCAATTTATTATGTTATATTGTTGCTTATTTGGAATAAAGAAATTGAATTGAATTGAATTGAACTCTCCGTGTAATACGTAGTGTCTATACATATGCACAGTCTCAGTTACCAAAACTTTAAAATATTCAATGTGTCCGTCATCAATATCAACATTCGCAATTCCATGCAGTTCAGTAGGCATATTGTTAATTCCACAAACAAACATTTTGTGGAATGTAACATTATTATAATAAAGCGAGAAAGTGGCTTTTCAAGGAATAAGCCGAAAGGTATTGATTCAGATTCAAAGTGACCCTTATAACCTGCTGTTAAATCTTTGTAGGGTCTTAATTACTCATTTCCGATAATTTAAATTAATTTCAATATTTATAATTTTGAAATTGTGGGTAAATTGTATAAGAAGAGTTTCCTATAATCAATTTGTTAACTAAAATAGTATCTGATTGCACTATCAACATAATATAGCGAATCGAACATTCTACTTCATAGTTCATGCGGCATTATCCCTTGATAAAGTGCGCGCTCCCCCCTCTCCGCGGCGTATCTCGGAAACCTTCAGTTTTTCGATAAAAATGCATATAACTAATCTTGTAGGGATTTTTGAGCTCTACAATTTTCATGATAACATTTAAAAACATAACTTGAACAGGAAACAAGTTATTCACGGAAAACTGATTTTCTCGATCTTTGACCTTGAATAAAAAAAGTTAGTGGACATGATACAGGTGTCGACTTTTTAATCCTTATTTAGAATGACATTATAGTGAATTTTGTCAATTTTCAGCTTAGCCGCTCTCATTGGGAGGTTGAATCCTAAAATGCCTGGACTAGTAGGTAGTAATAGCCATTAGCGTTATTCACTGGAGGGCTCATGTCCACGAAACAGGTGAAGTGCTATACAGTAAAAGATGCGAGCACTTCACCTGTTTCGTGGTCACTGATTAGCCAGTGATTAGGCCAGGCGTATGCTGATTGCTGGGACGCATTAATGCACACGCACGCAAGCCAATCACAGCTCTTGTCTTGTCCTCAACAAGAGCTGTGATTGGCTGGCTTGAGCGTGTGCATGAATGCGTCCCAACATACGCCTGGCCTTAGGCCCATTCTACACGGGCGTAGTCCATTTCTCTAATCTTTTTTTCTAATAAACTAAAAAATTTGAAAAAATCTCGAAAACGTAATTATTATAACAGTCGATACATTGAACTGGAAATTTTCGATACTACTTTGATGATTCGTAGTCGATACTGGACACTCGAGAGTCAAGGCTTCGACTCTCGAGTGTCGACAACAAGAAATTCCCCCCTCCCTTCTGTCATTGCTCGCTTGAAGTCAAAGTATGGTAATGTCGTGTTTTCAACAGTGCCAATTAATGAGAATGAATTATAATTTGTGGTGTTTTCTTCATTCAGAAAGTGATTTAAAGAAACATTCGAAATGAAGTTGGTGAATAAAAATATAGAGAAAGATGGAGGAGGGTAAGTTGATATTATGTGACGTCAACTAGTTCTGGTAATTTGAAGGTTATGTTATTTTGATCAATGCAACGTGATATTTTCTAAAATAATTATGCTGCGATTATTCTGTTTGTAGCATAATGTTTTTTCAATCAAAATAAAAACCAAAATATGCTACTGGAATAACTATCGAATAGAATTCAGATGACATTTCTTGTGATAGATTTAATATCACTGATTCATCAAAGTTGCTCAATAACTGAACATTGAACAATATTGTACTATTATATCGCAACATATCCAAATAAATAATTCTACTGATTCTCCAATCACTCATTCGCCATTCTAGAATCTTCAATCTAACTTGATGCAATATTTTCAAATTGTTGTCATATTACCATAATGATTGAACCTAACCACTTTAATCAGTCATTAATTTTCCCCATGGGATTTTTATATTTAGGAGTGTTGTACTTATCCCCGAGGAATCTGAGGATATGTGGCATGCCTACAACCTTATCAGCGAAGGTGACAATGTACGGGCATCCACAATTAGGTAAGTTAAATTGAAACTTTTCTAAAGAAAACATTGTAGACCTATTCAAGTTGGATGATAAAACCTAACGGGCTGGGGCCGTTTCCCGTCTTGCCGGGGTGTCTTCTTAGCTTGGACGGGCTGTATAGTAGAGTGAATTTGAAACTGGCAACCAGCTGGTAGGCCTAGGCCCTTCATGGGCTGTTGAGCCAGACATACATACATACATAAATGATAAAACCTATGCAACTTGCATGAAGATTGCCTCAGTTGTTCCTAAGCGGTCGCAAACCTTCCTTAGTTCGTATCTTGCTAGCTGAGAAGACACTTTACATAAGTTAGTAATAGCTTGTCTTCTCAGCTTGCACAAACTATAACCGCTCTAATAGTAGGGCTAGCTTCTGTTATCTATTGGACTATCTTAAACAAATGTTTGTAGACATGAGTTATTGTGCAATCATCAGTCAACCAATATTGAATGGATATTCATGAGTGGGTTGTAGAATATTTTTCTACATTTGTATCTACTGATGTTTACTAGTTGAAACATTATATAACCTATCAATAATGGTATTTAAACTCCATCACTATATTTCAGCTGTGAAACAGAGATGTCGTTCTAATGTTACGGATTTGGAGATCTAAAATATGATAATATTCAACATTAATTAGGCTGCTTCCTCATAGGTGTTGTATCATGTATTAAGCATGCTTTAAAATTCATCTTTATAATAACTTAATATGTTCAATATCCAAGGTCATAATCAAAATATGTTAGTGTTTCCTTCATCTTAGGGCTACTTTTATCACTGTTTTTTTTATTTTCAACATAATATGTTATTTTAGGGACAAAATTCAAAACATGAGGATCGGTACATAATAGAGTAGCCTACACCTATGTGAAAGCAGCATTGCATATTCAAGCTGCTGAAGCTAGTTTAAAAATAATCAATTTGAACTCAGCAAACGGAATTCTCAAGAAAGTTCCACACTTAAAATGTATCAACTTGTAGATGTAAGCGAATTAACCTTTTGGGCCTTATGTGTTTTGTCGTTGATTCCACAAATGTGGGTATCTGGGTAATGAATGAAGTGAAAGTTATTAAAGGTATTCGTTATAATTTACAGTTTCGAAACAACTCGATAATGAGAGAATATTTTTTTAGGCCTACTACCACAAACATTCAGAATTTGTGTAAGCTACATCAAAATTAATATAAAATACTATTACATAGCTATCTATAGTAATCAAATCAACAATCACATGTAGTTAAAACTACAATTGATATATCTAGTCATATTGTAAAAGCACTCTTTTGTTAAAATCTTCGTAACTTTTTTCTTAAATTCCCTCTTTGTCAAACCACGATTATTTTGTGTCAAGTGTTCATTAAATTCAATTAAAACTACTTAGAACTGATTATGAATAGCCTTGTTTCGGGCTTTGAGATCAACTATCAAATAATCTTGAAAATCAAATCTCTCAGATAACAACCCTTACACATCTTACAATGTATCCATTGTAGGCCTTATTGAATATTTTTGTCCTTTGATCTGTTATTTATTTTTTTGTTGTAATATTTTAGGAAAGTGCAAACTGAGTCAGCCACTGGCTCTTCAACCAGCAACCGGGTGAGGACTGTACTGAAAATAGCCGTTGAAAACATTGATTTTGATACGCAAGCCTGTGTACTAAGACTGAAAGGACGTAATGTCGAAGAGAATCAATATGTTAAGGTAAAGAAATATCATCTAATTTATATTCTAATTCCATAATAAAACTAATAATATGAATGCAATTTATTCCTTGAACATAATTCAGTAGTCTAGTAACAATACTTAACAAATAGTTATTAAGAATGATTGATAAATTTCTGGAGAAATTACGAGTCAGATCACTTGGTTTTGTTTCTGATTGTGATATCTACGAGCTCTTAGGCTTGTGCGTGGTTAATGAAAGGAATGATGGTGAGAGATGACGACTACGTTTTTGGTTGTCGGGACTCCAACGAGCCTCCCAAAAGTCTGATCCACAAAAGTTTGTAATGATTAATGATTGTATTTGAAACGGTTGCAAAATTCAAATTTCAACTTTGAAAAATAATAAGCCTAACAGAAAAGCCATTAAATAATTATTATTTTCTAGATTTTATGACTTATGAAATAAGATTCAGGCCAGGTCTAGAGCCGCAACCTCCAAAATAAAATAATTTGATTATAAATTAACATGAAAAGGAAGAATTTGCTAGTGAAGTGATCATTGTTGAATAATTTATTCCCTTGTTCTACAACTCTGCGGTGTGTATTGCTTGGAAAAAAATGAAATGCTTATTGAACAATATTCCAATTCCATTTAATATGTAGGATATTATGATTAATACTGAATAATTATTACTAGTACTGTATTATTAATCTATTATAAAATGAATGAATTAATATCAGAGTAATTTATTGTCCAATTGTAAAGAATCTTATAATTGTTTTCTTTCAGATGGGGGCATACCATACTCTTGACTTGGAACAAAATAGAAAATTTACACTCTTCAAACCAGAATGGGACTCTGTTGCTATTGAAAGAGTGGAAATGGCCTGTGATCCTACCCAGGTAACTCGAAATTATTTTGATCTTAAACCATAAGAACTTCAAAATGGGGAAAAAGTTAAAAAATTTATAAAAACTCTTGGTATTCATAATTTGGTAGCCTTGGCAAAATTGTAACACGTTAAAATTTTGTGCTCTAAATTTTTCCCAAATCAAAATTTTCCAGTCTTGGGTTAGAGTTTTTTATTTGTATATTGGTATTTTGAGACTTTCTGAAAATGATAGGAAAAATTTGAAAATCATAATTACTGTGAACATAATCTATTATGATTCCTGTCGGTGACTCGTGGTTATGTCGGCTCTTGTTTATGTTGGTATCTGCACCAAATAAAGTCATACTTTAATAATAGCTATAATTATCATTCATATAATAATATTATAGGCTAAAATCTTATAATATATAGCCTATGAGTATTTTACTTGAATGATTATAAAACGAGCTCATTCATACTTGAAATATTTACAAATTTCTAATTTCAACTCTTACATTAGGTTGTCTCTTTTGCATTCAGTAAAACGATTTTAAATTTCAGAACGCAGACGTGGCAGCTGTAATAATGCAAGAAGGCTTGGCTCACATTTGTCTGATCACTGCCAGTATGACTCTGGTTCGAATGAAAATTGATCAGGCAATTCCTCGCAAACGTAAAGGCAATGTCAAGCAGCACGAAAAGGTATTCTAATTAAAATGTATTCATTACATTGTAGCCTACTATCAATATTTTTCTTGTTCTATAATATTTAGTTTAGTTTGGTTTGGTTTGGTTTAGTTTTTCAAGTCTCCGTCGCAGTCTATATACTGCAGAATAGTCAATGTGAGGAATCATATGCCAAATCTTTTTATCGTTTTATTTGAGAAAATACATCAAACTTATTTAGAAAAACACAGACAATGAAGTCCAAAACGTCTTTTTCCCAAATTTCAATAAATTAATATCCAAAATTGACCTTATGTTCACTTGATCATTATTCACAATCATCATAGGCTATTCTTCACTTTTTTCCAAAAATTTTAATCGATTTATCTTTTTTCTTATTACAAACAAAAAGTTTAAGAAACCAATGAAATACACTCAACCTAAGAATCTTAAATTATCAGCAAGATTTGTAAGATACAGCTGACGCCAAAATGTTAGGTGATTTCATCTGCTCCTTGTGCGCTCCAACAACTGATGTTGTCATTTAACTGTGCCTGGATGATGTTTTTTAATCAAAAAGAGACAATAGATTTTTTACATCAGCTGTTGGTTGGTTACACCACGTACAAGAGACAGACGAAACCGCCTAACTTTTTCAGCTTCACTATTACTGAGTAGAATGAAAACTCTTCCAAGCATATTGACATTTTCCTCAACATATTACTTGTACCAATCTTGTCTATTCATATTTATTGAAGGCTTTGGGCTATTATTGTTAAGCTTTGTTAGAATCGAGTTGAAAGTCTATTCTCTTTATTATTGTTTGTTGTGCATTTTGTTTGATCAATGAATAACATTTTGTGCACACATTCTTGTGCTGTATTGTATTGTACAACGCGTGTACAGCTGATATAAGCAGAGAGTTACTCTCTTCTAGGATCTTTTCTTTCATCGATCGTTTATCTAGTGTCAAAGCTAGTATCGCTTATCACAGCTCCGACATAAACGCACCCTTAGAAATCCTTTAGAGAAGGAAAACAAGGAATACTTACATGAATTGATCCTCAATATTCCTTCCAGTATTTAAATTTGTTGATATGGTACTACAAGGACCCAGAAAGCACGTTGAATAAATAATTTTCAAGTAAATTCTGCTGTAAATAGCCGTATTCCCACGTTTACTCGATACTAATTCGTAAAATATTGTTTAACTGCATCTATATTGTGTTAATGAGATATTTGAACAAAATATTATTCCATACTGTAATATCTTCTAATAGGATATGATCACTTCATCCATGAAAAGTCGCTATTTGTGTAGACTTTCGATTAGTTACCGACATTTAAGTTAGTCATATAATTTTTAATATTTTTAGGATTGTATTGTTTAGATACTTTTGTGGCTGTTTGTTTAAAGCTATTCTTTGGAATTTACTTTCAGGGCTTACAAAGATTCTTTGAAAGTGTTATGCAAGGACTCTTGAGACATGTGAACTTCGATGTTGTCAAGTGTGTACTGATAGCCAGTCCCGGTTTTATTCGAGACGAGTTCTTCCAATACATGCTTGCGGAAGCTGTGAAAACCGATAGCAAAGTACTTCTGGAAAACAAATCGAAATTTCTACTGATTCATTCTTCGTCGGGCTTCAAACATTCTCTCAAAGGTAAATCTCACTTCAATTCACTACTAGAAAATGTTCAAATCTCAAAGTCCTGAAATTCTTAATTCTCAAATGTAATTTCAACTACAATTGACTACTTCAAATTAGGGTCTAAGCACATAATAGGTAGAATCTGATCATTTCTATTGTAATGTTTAGAAGCATGCTATATTTATCATATTAGTCACGTGTTTCTGATTTTTTTCATATGGGTTTAAGTTTGATTCTATTTTGATAAGGACAACGCCTAGAAGTAATCTAAGAGAGTAATGGTGCACTCTACATGAATCCTATTTAAAATCTGCCAATTAGTACGTTCTTTTTTTTTAATTTTGAGCGAATTTAAAGTGATAATTATTAAGTGATTACTATAATTGTGTTTCATATTTGTTCTTTTTTCGTAAGTTATGTTATGTATGTATGATTTCGTTTATCTTTGTTATCTTGATAATAACGTGTTTATAGGCTTCTTCGTTGAAGTTGAAGACACGACGGTTGGCCGCAAGAGCCAATCACAGCTCTTGTCTTGTCTTGAGCTTGAGCAACAAGATCTGTGATTGGCTCTTTCGGCAAAATGTCGAGTCGTGTCGTGTAAAGGAAAATACCCCTTTTGATTTCTGTTCTTATTTATTTCATGATTGAAACACCCAGAAATAGTCTCAGGGAGTTATGATTAACTTTATGAATCCTGTTCAAATCTCACCCTGGTGTCACCTAATCTTCCTATCCATTCATGATTTCTTTCTTTTTTCAGAGGTGTTAATGGATCAGTCGGTGATAGCGAAAATGTCTGAAACAAAAGCAATGGGAGAAGTGCGTGCCTTGGAATCTTTCTACACAACATTGCAAACCGAGCCGGCTAAAGCGTTCTATGGCTTGAAACATGTACAGGAAGCCAATAGAGCTCAGGCCATTGAAACTCTGCTCATATCTGATGTTTTGTTCAGGTTTGTTTAGAATTTTATTGGTTATTTTATTGGGTTTCTTCAGGTTTCATTTTTAATCATGATGATGTGACACGTACATCCTCTTGTCTGGTTCAAAATAAACTGCAGTAATTCTGAAATAATGCTAATAAATTAATAACTAAAGGGTTTATGATTTGCATGAAAACTCGAGTCATGTCCTTACATAAAGATATCCAAACGATAGGTGTTATTTTTAGATGTTTTGAACATAACCTAAATGGCCGCTGTGCCATTTGCAACTAGGAAATTTCTGAAGTTTTCAACTTTTAAATCTTACTGAAGTGAGTTCTCAGTTTAAAGTAAATTAATTCTGGAGAATATAATTCTTATAAACCAATTACTGAAGATGATTGGTTTATAAGAATTAGATGGTGTCATGTGCATCAGAACTCGAATCTAGTTTAAAATTAACTGAATTTTTTTAAATTGACAACTTATTTCCCTCAATGTGGAGAAGTTCTAGAATCGTTTTGACAAAAGTGTAAATTTCATTATTATTTTATGTAAAGTATTACTATGTTTCAAATTGTACTGTACAAGTATAACAATCTATCCCCAAAAACGCATTCATAGAAAAATTGTCAAGTGGAATGATTTTTATACACATTTCAAAACTGTAGAAAGTTCGTTCAATCTATACTTCGTTCAATGGATTTAGTGGACTAAGGTAAACCAACTTACGCATGCGTTATTGCCAACATTTTTGCAAATCCCAAATCACAGTCAGGCATCATATCCACTGCTGTTCATCAATCTTTATCAATTTAACAGCTGAATCATAGGACTGCTTCAGTGTGAATGGGACATTTCAAAAAGAAGAAGTTCATCTTGGTCCTCTGAATTATTGTACGAAGTATATATTGCTCTCAATATGCTATTATTCTATCGCCAACTGATTTTTTCAGGTGTAATGATGTGGAACAGAGAAAGTTGTACGTGGCCCTTGTGGACAGTGTGAGAGAGAGCGGTGGTGATGTCAAAATATTCTCCAGTATGCACGTTTCTGGTGAACGTAAGTGTTATTCTCATTCCACACTTATTCGTAAATCACTTTTTTACTTGAGGGTGATGTCCATGAGATCTATACGTTTGAATGGGTTGGTAATAGTAATGGTGTTGTGAAATGTGACGATCAATTTTTAGGTAGTCGGGAATTACGGCTCATCGTTTTCCCTGAGAACTACAGTGGGACTTTTGAGGAAATGAGCATTTGGTAGGGTTCTATCGTGGTGAGAAATTCTCCTTTTTCCGAATTGATTACAGAAAAAACATTTATTGACTGGGATAAGCTGTAAATGGATGAGAGCCCTTAATCCAACACCCGATTTAACTGAGATGAAACGGCTTGTAAGCATAATCTAGTTTTCCCTCAATTTCCAAACAACAATAATCTAAGGACTACGGCCACGGGTCAAGTAAAATCTTGAGGGGCTTTTATACCTCAACTTCGCCCACAACGCTTTCGTAATGTACTTGGTGGGAAAATAAAGACATTTATCTGTCTATCAATCTAATAATGAACTCAATTGCTGACTTGTGAGATATTGAAACACTAGATATGCTCTGTTACAACACATCAAACCATAACTTGCATATCTAGTAAGATGATAAAGTTAGCTGTTCAATTGATTTACTTGTACTAGGTGTATTTGTACTTATTATTCTTCTCATTGTACATAATGTACTTGTACTTGGGTTGTTTAATTTCCAAAGTTTAAAAATGATAGTCATGATGAAAATGAAACTATGCATATCCATGTATATCTATTACATTGGGCTGCATGACTTCTGGATCATGTTCGTTCCTTGGATACTTTGTTGTATCTGTTCATTTGATTAAAATTAGCTTTTTTTCTGACGCTTCCACTGTATCTTTATAATTTTCTTTGCAGAACTTGGACAACTAACCGGCGTGGCGGCCATTTTGAGATTTCCACTACCCGATCTGGAAGATGAGGATGATTTTAGTGATGACGACGAAAATGAAATGGACTCGGATGAAAAAAACAGTTGATAATTAGTTATAGACCTCGCCCCGGCTACCTTCTCCTACGTGTACTATACAAGCATTGTCTGTACTTTGTTGTTGATTACAAAATAAATTATTGGAAAGCATTGAACTGATTCATGAGTAGGAACTCCCAAGTTCAAAAAAACTGAAAATTAACTGATGGAATACAGGACACGAAGGGGTTTGTCCAGTGATATAGTACGCTAGCTAGGTAGTATTATTTTGAAGTTTGGAATAACGTGATTTTATTGGTAAGTTTCCTCTTTAATTTTAATTTTTTTCTGATGCTCACTTATTTTTCATTTTAATATTGATGTTAGCTTAAAGTTGTATAGCAGACTCCAAAAAATTATTGTTATTGATTCTCAGCTCTGTCAGGAACAACTGCGAGCGGTTTGCGAGAGTATATCGAATCGGGAGCGACCTCAGCTAGACTGTTTAAGCTTTCAGTCCGATTTAAGACTGTTCTGACACAGCTAAGCATTAAATAAAGACGTTCGCAAACTGCCAATTCTGTTGAGTCTACTACAGCCTACTTGGGGTATATGAATAGTATTACAAGATTTCATTCTAAATCTCTAGTCCTGGTGCCTGTTTCATGTGATTTCATAAAGTTGTTGAACTACAGGAATAATAAGCTTCCCGCACCCAAGAAGTGCGCTATTTAAAGAATTTGCATTTAGCAGTTATATTTTTCCTTTAATACCTATTAATCAACCTACTATTATTATTAGTAGATTTAAATCTCCGTGGGTCATTTCAAGAAATACCACAATATTATTTCCCCACGAGGATAATGGAGGTTATTTTGCCGGTGGAACTTCCTTTTGGGACTCCCCACCAAATATGATATACGATGATAATAATAATAATAATTAGTTATCGTTCTCTTTTACTCAGATACAAAAATACTGAATAATTCAACCAAATTCTCAAATGCGACGGCGAACTGGAACTGCTACAGCAGAGTAACGGTTATCGATACTGGTATCTGGAGCCGTTATTGGTGAGTAACTCATTATCAGTACTCGCTATCAAAAATAACAGTTTCTGCATTCCATTGTACAGAGCTTAGACCGGTCTAACGTCAGCAAGCCGTGACGTGAGTTGAGAGTTGAGTTGCTCAGTTGTCAGTTCAGAGTCTCTCAGGCTAGTGCTGTGCTACTCCGAAAATTTGTTATCAGTTTACATCGCTCAATTTGAAAGAAAATACCAAGTATTGCTAGTTACAACTTATTTCCTGGGTAAGTGAAGAAGTTGATTTTAAATTATTATAAGACTTCATGTTTAATATTGTTCAAATCAAATGTTCATTCTTTTTTCTGCCTGAATTTTTGAGGACGTATGCACTATGCAGTCGCGAATACACAGCTTCAATTTTTGGCAAGTTTTTGCCCTGAACAAGAAAGCCAAATTGTATTTTTCTGCTTGTCACTTCTATTTTTACTATATTTTTGAAAATCTTAGTTGTAGAAATTTGTCAAATGTGTTAATAAGAAATGTTATTTTGTTATTGGTAGATAATATTGAATAAGAAATTCTCAGAAGAGTGAATATATTATCATAGCATACTAATTTAAAATTGCCTATTGCAAACAAAATATAATCAGAATATTTATTTAGCTGAAAGATCATTATCATTATCGTACTTGAAAAATGTTTTAAATTTTTATTTTGTTTAGTATGTGGAATTCCCCCCCAAAAAAACATAATTTGCCAACTGCCAATTTTTTGTTGGGAACTCTAACTCGATATTAAGCTTGAAACCTCATCATATGAAGTTTTTCACATAGGCAAACTTGCATGGAACATTTATTATAAAGTTCAACTATTCATTGAACGAATAATATAATGATTTTAAAAGGAGTTGATAATGTTTTCATAATAATGATTTCAAATAAGTTTTCAATAAGTAATTAATTTAATAAGTAACTAATTTCAATAAGTACCGGTACGGCGGTACCTAAGACTGGATAAGTAACTTAAACCGAAGACTTCTCTAATTAAAACTGAAAACCTGGAAGAATATTCTAAAAATATAACACTAAAAGATGTATTTCACTCCAAATACTCTGTGAACATAGTTTAATCAAGAAACATTGTTTGTTCCTTTTTCGCCTGTTGGATTACAATATATTTACCTTTTAAATTAATTTTCTTATCAGATAATTTAGATATGAATAATTATCTATGCACGATGTTGATAAAATCTTTCTTTATATTTTTGAACTGCGTGCGTAATAATATTGCTTGATCCGCAGCTTATCCGTAATTTTATGTGCCCTTTTCTCACCCATGTGTCTTTTATTGCCCATTATTTTCCGTTCAGGAAACAACAATAATTTTGGATCTGCTCCATCTTTTGCTCAGCATTCTCTTATCAGTTTCAACATGAATCATCCATTAGTTTTGCTGTAAAAATGTGAGCCTCATTTCACAGAAGCTATCGCGTGAGAGTAAATAATTATTTGTTTCAGAATTGGTCACACATTCTTTCCCATAAAACTTCTGATTTTAAAGTCTATTTAGATTCTAATGGTTTATTTTTATGGATGAGTCATGTTGTCTTGTCTTAGAAAAACTTGACAAGTTGTTAAATATGTCCCAATAAACTTGAATTCAACTAGTAATAAAAAATGATAACATAATTATTGTACATAACAATCTACATAATTCTTGTAGACCAAAGATTGTGTGTATCACTTTCCTCATTTTCCCAAAATATTAACCTTTGAATTTTATAATATTGAAATATAAATTATTTTACCAATTATAATGTAATGAAGAAATCGCAAAACTATCTCAATTTATTATTCTATATGAAACTTTTTTGTTTAAAGCATAAATTTTGATTTGATTATTTAATTAATATTTTTTGAGAATCGTCGGCCTAAAATGAATGAATTTGTCATGTAGCCTACTTTTAATGAAATAAAAATACAGTACTTGAATAATTCAGTCTAAAAAATGCAATAAAAAATAACTGATCAATTTAATAAAATGCAATTTTATTGTTACCGTACTAACAATAGTTACAATTACAACTAAACCTTATTTCCTATCAGATCGAAATGTATTATTAACGATCTCTTCCTCCAAATTAAGTCACATCCTAGTTCTGTTAATAAACTGTTCTAATAATGAAACAAGTATGAAAAAAGCTCATCCAACATTCCTGACAGCTAGCTGACAAGCTGCACATCCAAAGCATGTATTTTCGCTCCAAAACTTTTGGAAAGTTTTCTTTTAAAGTTCCCACTGCCCTAATTTTTACTTCAACATTATGAAAAATCACTGTCAAATAAAAGGTGAAGGGCTTCTCGGTATCTGTATCTGTGTAAGGTATCGGTATTGATTTTTAAATAACGTAACTTTTAAAGCTAAATTGGCTTCAACCTTGAGCTATAGTCAGTCTGACCAAGCAAAGAAGACATTCGGCAAGACAGGGAAATGACTTCAGCTCGGTCAATATCTGTTAAAAGATTATAAATTCAGTCTCAAATTGTAGAGCAGAATGTTTTGTACAATTTGAAACAAAATTTATCATTTTTGAACCAATATCGATCGAGCTAGAGTCATTTTCCCATCTTGCCAGAATGTATTCTCTGCTTGGACAGAATATTGTTTGTTTATGAGGGTGAAGCCCACATGAGCTCATAGGCTTGTGCGTGGGTAATGAAATGGATGATAGATGACGACTACTTTTTTTTAATGTAGTCGGGACCGACGGCTTATCGTCTCCTCCGAAAGACGGGGTGGCCGCATTTATGTGATTGTGCTGTGGTCAAAAATTGTTTCCCCGCTTGGTACTTGAACCAGGGTCCACCTGGTTATCATACCGGCGCTTTATCACTCCTCCAACGAGCCACCCTAGAAGTATGTTGTTCGTTACTAGATAAGTTGAATGATTGGAAACTGTTATTGTTTGTAGTAGGATATGGTATCTCTACCATTCTGGTATGTGTATCTGAATTTTGTTTTCTGGCCAATCCAACTAACTGTGACATGGATTCATTGTTTGGAGGATAACATTTGAACTAGTGTTTGCAAAGTAGGTCACCAGCTCATAAAATATAGGGCAGTGGCAGAGTATCCATTCGATTCTTTTGTTAAACAGGAAATTGTTATGTCCATTATGTTGACGAGATTTTAGCATGATGCAGTAATGGAAGAATGGTATGGCTGACGCCAAAAAGTTAGGCAGTTTCGTCTATCCCTTGTACGTGATTTAACCTGCTAACAGCTAATGTAAAGCATCTATTGTCTCTTCTGATACCAAAATCGTCATCGAGGCACAGCTAAATGACAACATCAGCTGTTAGAGCGCACAAGGAGGAGGCGAAACCGCCTAACTTTTTGGCGTAAGCTGTACCATTTCTAAAAGTTTTAATCTGAATAAATGATGATTGATTGATAAAATACACCATGGTTCAAGGTAATATCTATAATTCCTTGGTCATTTGACACAAGCACTTAAGTCCACTTTTTGAGGAAATGAGATAATTACACATCCGGGTGTAGAATTTTAAGATCTACATTTTGGTAAAACAACCTAAGTCCTACTTCCTTTATTAAGACTGTTATAACATCTTAAGTCAGGTATTGCAGATGAATTATGGGAATCTATGGTTTGGTAAAACCACTTAACTTACTATTTCTATTGTTTTGAGCATGTGTAAAATAACTTAAGTCTTTCATTTCATTCGGGTAAAATGACTTAACTCCACTTATGTCATGTTTTTACATGGTCCAAACAACTTAAGTCATAACTAAATCAGTGATTTTACATTTTCACATTACTTTGAAACGATAGAATCATGAATAAGTGTATTTTGAACCTACTTTGTAAGTTTCATTGTGATAGGATCAAAAATATTATTAAAAATAGTGTTTGAACATACTAGAAAACTTTGGGCTCCATTTTCTCAAAACTGCAGTTTTGGACTTGAGTGGTTTTGTCATATGACCAAGGAATTTTTTTTTAAATGACAAACTTAATTCACTTAATTCTGCATCTCAATCTAAATGCATGTGAATAATTGATTTTGATTATTTATAGCCTAAATGTAAGGCCTCCCTACCAATAAAAGTCGTAATAAATATTTTTCTATTCTTGAAATAGACGAATAGAACTAAAGAGTTTCTCCACAAATAGTACTATACTACTTCATGTCTTTAGATAACAGTAGATTACTTGATTAGAGAAATAAATAGCAATAGGTCACTAGTTACCAGAAACATTTATTCTATATTTATTAATTGATTACCGTACGGTACTAAAGTTCTAGATTCCTGTATGATTCCATCCTTCTGTTAACTTTGTATACATAACCAGAACTAAAAGTTAGGGTCAGGTCAGAGGTGAAGGATAAAGGAAACAAAACTATTATTACTACCTTTTGTCGAATATTCAATAAGACATTCTCAATATAGACCAGTTGATGTCCTCTATCCTTATCATTAAATCATAATATGTCCACCTAAATAGAATAAAACAAATATTTTACAAGACATCATAATATAACGACACGGCTTTTGTTAGAATAACAGTGTTAAATAAATGTGCTTTTTGAACGATCAATACCGCCTGGAGACCATCTATTTTGCTCCAGACGCCAGTCTGTCTGTTCTTGAATCTTCTTCTTAGTCTCCTCTTCCCAAGCTTCCTCCTATCGTGTTATCTCATTATCATAGTTTCTCATCCTCCTCTCTTCATCTCTTCCATTCTTTTCAATCTAATTTTTTCTGTATTGTCTATTAATTCATGAACTCTTCCTCCCTTCTTGTCTATTAATTTACATATTTTCTCCCTTTCATCTCAAAATTGTATTATCATCCTTTTCAATCTCATTCATGTTCTCTTCCGCCACTATTTTTTCTCTTTTCTCTATCTCACATCTCATTCTCTTCTGATTCCAGTTCTTTATATTCTTCCTGTCTGATTCTCATCTTCTGTCTCTCTGATCAAAGACATGCTCTCTTCTGTTTGGATCTCCTCTTCCATTCATCTCAAACTTGTTTTATCATCCTCTCTAATCTCATGTTCTCTTCCTCCTCCATTTCTTATCTTTCTCGCATCTCATTCTCTCCTGATTCTCAATCTTCTGTCTTTCTCATCAGTACCACACTCTCTTTTTTTGATCTTCTCTCTATTTCACTTTAAACCTGTGTTATCTTCCTCTCCAATCAAATTTGTGTTCTCAATCTCCACTATATTTCTTTTCTTTTTCACATCTCATTCTCCTGATTCGTGTTATCATCCTCTTCAATCCCATTCATGTTCTCATCCTCCTCTTTTTCTTCTCTTTCTCAACATATCTTATTCTCAATCTCCTGTTTCTCTCATCAGAGCAATTCTCTCTTCTTTGGATCTACTCTTACTACTTATCTGCCCGCTCATCTTTGCTAGTTGGAACTTTGCCAACCCGTCAACTCTACTGCAGAGTTGGGATTTGGGAGTACTCACCTCCCAAGGCCTCTCTCATTACCGAGTATTTTTTCGGTTCTCCTCTTCTCTCACTTGACCAACTCAGTTCTTCTCACTCTTCTACACGATTCATAACTTTACTACGTTACAAGTTCGCATAGCTTGTGCAGAGAGAATCGTTGTGAAACTTCCTACTTCTATATTATGCACTGTAAAGTATATATGTACTTTATATGTATTATATGAAGTCTGAGTTTATTATGCCGATCTCCAACTACTACAAGGTCACTCCAGACACTTTCGCACGCACACACTCGATCATCGGATTCCCACACTCTCTCCTAGTGTTATTTTGTGTACTCGAATAGGAGAATATACGAAAGAATACGTGCCGTAAGTTACTCATTTGATTCACAAATTGTAAAAACATAGGGGAACTAACTATATGTTGGTTTTCATTTGAAACGAGAATCGCAGTACCCTTTTCAATTATTTCTATTAAATATAATAAAATTATAATATAATAATATATAAATATATCATTATACATAAATATAATAATAGTTTATAATTTTGTTCCGACTACTCATAGTCATTTTAAAATATGAATTCATTTGAAAATTACTATGAGTGAAACATGTAGGCCTAATGCATTAATAAAAATAATTGAAAAGGGTACTGCGATTCTCATTTCAAATAAAAACCAGTGATAAAGTAGCCCTAAATTAAATAAAGAAAATATTGAAGGAACTATATGTATTCAGTTTTATTTGTAAAGTGGCTCCTATCAGTTGTTGATACATGGTGAAACTGTGTGTTCAATTTCTGTTCATGGTTCAATTTACTTCCAAGTAGATGTAACAAAAATCAGATTGAATATTTAAATTCGAATTCAAATTTATTTTCACAAACAAATATAGGTACAAATCCAAGATAACTTGCAATTACATTTTGACAGTAGGCCTATACTATAATAAATTCTCAAATTACAATAATTATAAAACCAAACAAAAAATACTCTTATTGAAAAAATTATTTAAAAAATTATAATTGGAATAAATGTTTGTCGTCGATTGTCTCATCTGGTACATAAGTTATCTTGTCAATCTTGTGTTCAGTAGAAGTGGACTCAGAGGTTGAACTCAAATTGGTGTTAGTCGAGTGACTGTTATTATAAGCTCTGAAAGGATAGTCTGGAAGCGGTTTATAAGAACGGAACAGCTCAGCTGAAGTTTATTATTATTATCATTATTATCGTATGGCTCATTTTGTGGGGAGTTCCGAAGATGTTCCACAGCCGACATAACCACAATTTCCCATGTCAAGAAATTATTGTGGTAGTTCTTGATATTGAACAAAGTTATTGGAATTTTGGTGAATTTCTTAAAATTTCATAGAGCCAAACACAAAAATAACACTCGAAGCACTAATCCACGATCGGAAATCGCACACGACTCATCAAGCTCTCACAGGCCGCTCGCCGACTGTCATGACACATCTGTGTATTAAAGGCCTGATATAACAGACTGATATAAAGGTCTGAAATAAAATAAATTTATAACAGACTGTCATTCACCTACCGCCAATCTCTTTGGAGTCTGTTACATCTCACCTTCTTGAAAGAAAATTAACCTGTGGAACGCCTACTATTTTATCACATAAATTAAAAAAAAAATCCGATAATTATCACAGAGTAGATCTGACAAGAATAAGAATTCACCATAAAAAATTTCTCTGTTTCAGATTGACTCACTCTGAACACTTGTTACCTTCTTCTCAAGATGTCTTACACTGTGAGTGAAATTGAATTGAAGTTAGAATTAAATAATTAATGGACATCATATCCATAACATTGTAATAATTCATTATAACATTGCAAACTATAAGTATTTAATCATTTTGAGAATGCTCTATTTTGTTTCTGAATAATCATTTCATGTTAGAATTTGAGCTATAGAGGCTATCTATTATACTGGATTTCGTTTCTGTATAAAACTTCTCGGCTATATACTGTAAGAAGTTGAGAGTATCGATAGCTCATCAAACTCAAACAACATTATTAATTATTTTTGTAGGTATAGCTCACTTTTTCAATGAAAATTTTAGATTTATCAATTTTTTTCCAACATTCTAAGCTGAAAATTATGTAATATATCAAGCTTATTAATATTTCATGAAGCTGTTCTATTAAATATGAAATTTCTTTTATTTCTGTAGCCAATTCCGACTGTCGTCCCTAAAGACGGATTCAGCGCATCTGAAGATGGACAAGCTCTTCGCGCGGCCATGAAGGGCTTCGGAACTGACGAGGCTGCCATTATTGACATCCTCACAACCAGAACAAACGCACAAAGACAGGAAATCTCAAAGTTTTTCACCTCTGAGTATGGACGGGTAAGTGAATTGCCTTTAAAATTTAATATATTGTATATTTTCTTTGAGTATGCAAGCTGTGTATACTCTCTTTGAGTATGCTGCTTGGCTGCGTGTATACGCTCTTCGAGTATCTCGAAAGGAATATGAATATTGATAAATGGGGATTTATTCTATTCCAGATACTGTATACTTAAAGAGTGTATACACAGCTAATCAGCATACTCGAAGAGAGTAAACAAATTCAAAAATTCATTTTCTTGAGAAATAATCAGATCAGAGTATGTTATGGTCCAGTTGATTTCCGTTCTAGGCATCATTTTTAACGTTTGAATTCATCTGGATTTCGGTGTACCTGGTCGGAAACTTTTACAAATAGATTTTCACAATTTTATCATTCCATTTCCATTCATTTCCCATCATACATAATGTATTGTTCGTTACTTTTTATCTCAATTTGTGTATTCATCAATGTTGAATGAAATGAATGAATTTTTGGAATATTTTTATTTCACAAAATCTCATCATAAATTACAAATTAAATCTTCGTTTATTTATCATTAAACATATTACATCTGTTTATTTATCAATACTTTTTAGTAAGAAATACTAGGCTACACTGTTTATGGAATTAAAGAATACAGGCAATCGCATAAAGCTTCTTAATTTCTTAAAATCAAATAAATATGAATATAGTCCTATTTACGCTACTTATATAATTTCATTCAATTATTTTTATGACTTCTATCATAGCCCCCTTTAACATATTAAAGGAAGCTATGCTTTTATTCAATGTTATTCTCATTTCATCCACGGTTTTACAGGACCTCATCAAAGATTTGAAGAGCGAGCTTGGCGGCAAATTTGAAAGTGTAATTGTGGCACTCATGCAGCCTCCGTTTGAATTTCTCGCTCACCATTTGCACAAAGCAATGAAGGGACTCGGTACCGATGATCAGGCTGTCATCGAGATACTGTGCACCCGTAACAAGGCTGAAATTCAAGAAATAGTCGACACATACTGGAGGCGTGAGTATACACGATTACATAATGCTGTATCTAGTTTGAAACAAGTATTTAGTAGTTGCAGAAAGTATCAATGTGATGAATCACGGTTTTTAATCTGAAAAATGATATGATTCTTCGCAAATTTAGTTTAAAACTATTAGTCTCATTGTATTTGTATTTGCTGTTGTTTTCAAAAGTCATCAAAGTTTGTTGACAATAATTGACAAGATTTATAAGAGCATTGAAAAGACTTGTTGAACAAAATCTGAGAATAAATGTGACTATCACTTTGAGTTCAATTGATAAGTTTGTTGTACCTTGAAAGTCAATGTGAATGAAAATTAAATTATTAATGTGTATCTCCACTGTATATTTCTCAAGCATATTGAAATGAAAACTCGAAAATATATTACTCATTGAATGGATAAATAAGGTCTAGTGTCAATGTTACTTTCAATGAATGTTTTTCATGATTTTTCTTATGTTTTAGTGGGATGGTGCCTTTTAAGACGATTTTCAAATAACTAACCAGAAACCACTGTGATTAAATTGTATCTTAAATAAACGATAAATGATAATTAGTGTGATTTTCGTCACTTGTATAAATTGAAAGTAGTTGACGTGATAAGTTTCATAAAATATGAGAGTTTGATGACAATCTTTGATATGTAATGAGTTAGTGAAGAGAGACCTCAGCTTTAAATCTGCTTTGAAGATAAGAATTGAAGTAACAAAAATAAGGAATTCAGAAACTCCCCACTTCTACGTTCTATTTGAGGCATTAATGTTCAAACTGTCAGACGTAAATATCCGTTATAAATAGTTAGGCGTAGAACTGAGATGGTTTCCATGATTCGTTTTCAATCTTCTATCAATAGCTTCGACTTGTGATATTCTAGAACCAAGCTGGACTCTCAATTACCATTTCAACTTGAGAGTTCGAAAATAAGGCTCTCAATTTATTTTACTGATGCCCAGTACCCTATGTGATAAGGAAAAGTGTTATATAATACGTACATAATTATATAATTCCTTATTTATTACTGCCTATTTATAGCCTATTCTATACTGAAATGCTTATAGACCTCAGGTTTAAAGAAATGTAAAATTGTTCGTGAAATATTGTTAATTCACTGGATTACGTACAAAAATACTACTAGATCAAGTTTAATTATTAAATCGATTATTGTACTGTATTTGTTTATGACAGAATTATTCGAGCAAATATTTTCCTTTTAAAAAGTTTATAAAACTTGAATAAGTTCTCTTGTATAATAACATAGTTAAATGAAACCATATATACCGGTATTTTATCATGCATTTGATACGTTTTTACATTGTATCAAGATTATCGTATCAATTCACTACCTATTTGCCATGCGTCTTCTGAACAAGAAATAAAAACTATTTTTTCAGTTTGCGTACGATGAAAAGAGACGCCCTCACAATGTAAAGTGTATTCTTACGACGTCTGTTCTCAGCCTGCGTGAACTTAACTGCAATAAAGTATCTATGCCTACCCACACTTGGATAATACAAATTGGTTAATTTTTCTTTTTTTGTAGTGTATGATCGACCTTTGGCCGAGCATATTTGCACTGAAACTAGTGGAGACTTCAGGAGATTCCTCACTCTTCTAGTTACCGTGAGTATGACAAATAATTCTGAAAAATCGTTACCTATAAGATTTATTTTTGACAAAATAAAATTCTGAGTGACAACCTCGTCAAATGTACCCTATTGTATCACATTCATCCTTAATTTATTACGACTTCCTGTAATTGAAATTGTTATTCCCATCGAGGAAAATTGATATTATTTTGCCGGTGGAACATCCTTTTGGGACTCCCCACCAAATATGGCATACGATGATAATAATTGAAATTAATTTGACAATCTACTATAACAGCAATTAAAGTAAGCTACCATGAATTCCTGGTCATATCTGCATAACTCGTATTTTTGGCTGAAGTTCTCTTCAAATTCTTGATGATCTATTTATTCCTTTTCTCTGAATAAAATTGAATCTTCCACTTGATTTTCACATTTTCTATCTTATTCATCTATTTGAGAAAATACAATACCGTACTTATTATTCATAATTCTTTGCGTCTATCATGGTCATTTCGTAATGTATTCAATTATTACATCACAATCATCGCTGATACATAATTTCTCAAATGTATATTACACCTATTTTTTCAAATGTATATTAATTAATTTCAGGGAGTGAGAGACGAACCAGGAGTAGTGTCAGCGGACAAGGCAAAAGAAGATGCTCAACTTCTGTACAATGCAGGTATTTAATTCAGTTGATATATTTGTTTCGTAAATTTAAAAATCATAAAGTCTTCAAAATTGCTCATTTTAATCTAAAGGAAGCTATTTTCTATTAAAGGAAGCTATGTTCTAAATTATAAGTTATAGGTGCCGCCAAAAATCAAGGCGGTTGGTGAATGACTCTTATTAATGCTCAGCTCTGTTGCGTCAGTCGGCGAGCGGTCTGCAAGAGCTTATCGAGTCGAGAGCAGCCTCAGCAACCCGTTTCGCTCTCGCAAACAGCTTTTAGACTGTCCTGACAGAGCTGAGAATTAAAAAAGTAATTTGCCAACCGCCTTAGTTCTTTGCACCAACTACATCAGTTGTTACTCTATTATATTTATTCGAAACTGTGTCCACGGTTCACTTTCCTGTCAGTTTAATACATTATACAAAAAGTAAATACAAGAAAAACGTTTTAATAATAATACAAAACGTCAAATCTGAGAATGTTCTTTTTATCGGAGTATTTTATTCAATTGGAGTATTACAACTATATCATTTTGAATCGTCTTTTGTGTATCACCTTGAATGTAGCAAATTGAAAAACAATATTGTTCGATGACTTATGTTGAGAAAGTTCACTCATTTTATAGTTATCGAACGCTATGCATAAGATGTTCCATTCAAACTTAATTGGTTGTAATACAGTTCATTTATTTACAGTAAATAAATACTTTATAACCATTATACCACTGCTGTAATATATAATATAATACTGAATCGTTTCGTTTTTAAAACAATTCTAGACAATCCTTGCAAACATTAATACGGTACTTTGCAAGGCATATTTGTTATTTTGTGATTATACTTTCAAAATGACGTTAGATTATTCATTACTTTCTCCCTCAGGTGAAGGAAAGCTTGGAACTGATGAGGAAGTATTCAATAAGATTCTGTCACACGACAGCTATGAACAACTGAGAATGGTTTTCGAGGAGTACAAGAATTTGGCTGGCAGAACGATAGAACAGTCTCTGAAGAACGAGCTTTCTGGTTCATTGTTGAATGCTTACTTGGGAGTAGGTGAGTAATCGCAATTCTACATTTCGTATGATTGTTTTTGTTTCTCAGCAGCTCTATGCAATCTGTATACTTTTTAAAATATTTCCTTCCTATATTGAATACAAATTTTACTTTCGACGAAAACTTATTTATCGTTTAATAAATGAATAAATTGATTTTTAATAAGCTTATGAATAGAATATACTCACTGGGGTTTACAAAACTCAGTGACAATGTGCTCGAGCCGTACGAAAGGCTTCCGCTCCAGTAAGGTAATTAAAATGGTTTTCTTACTGTAGAACATTTGACTGCATTGTTGGTAATAAATCCCAGTGAATATCTACAAACAACAGCTCGGCATTGATCAAGAAACCTTCTTCAAATTGAATATGATTATTATGCATTGTAAAATTCAAATCCTCTTGAATTGATTACACTGTAGATTAAATTATAAATTATTTTGATCGAAACTTCTTCTTGGACCGATGAAATGGCAAGAGAAAATACAAGAACTTCAAAATATTTCAGACAAAGTATCATCCTTTTACAATATTAATGATGAAATAAATTTGACTCTTGTTAGAACAACTGTCATTATTCATTTGTTTAAATAACTTGTACAAATAATTTTATTTCCTTGCTTCAGTAAACAACAGCTTTACAAACCTACAAACAGATAACTCTACAAATAAATATATTTTTCAACAGTTTTAGATGGTTGATAACTAACTTCTGAATCTGTACTATAATTCTTTAATGCTGTTATTAGTTTTCCAGAAGAGCTACCCTTTCAAACATGAATTGGTTTTTCCGTTTTTAATCTCTTACTGTTTTTAATTGTATTTTTCTTTTGAAATTTTTATAAAAATTATTTCACTGCATAAACTGTACTGTAAATGATACGAATTTGGGAAAATTGTTATCTCCATTTCAAATTGAAAATAAATTCAGTTCTGTAGTAAATGCTTGCGGTTGCAGAGTGGTCACCAGATATTTTTTATGATTTTCTTGTAATTTTTGTATCTTTTATGATTTTCTTATAATTTTTGTATCACCAATAATAATTATCTTGCTCTTTTTTATTTTGTGTCTTCAACTACTCCACTTATAAATCATGCTTGAAAACTATTTGAACCCTGTTATAATGTTATATAATGTATTTTTTATAATTAATTTAGTTTGTTTAAATTTTTTTACAAATTTATTTGTTTACAGTTGAATGCGTTCAATGTCCAGTCACCTACTTGGCCAAACAGTTGCATAATGCTGTCAAAGGCTTTGGAACTGATAACAACACCCTTATCAGAATTATTGTCAGTCGCAGTGAAATCGACCTTGGAAATATCAAGCAGGAATACGAAAGGCTGTACGATAAAACACTGGAGAGTGTTGTGAAGGTGAGTTGTTCAAAGATTAAGTTTTAATGGCAGAAGTTTCAAAAAGGATTACTCTGTTAATCTGTGATCTATGATAATCCATCATTACTATGTTATAACTGAGAGGGAAAGCAATTTATTGTACCCTATCTATCCTTGAGATAGAACTTAACGCAAATATTATTAATATACCATTATTATTTTTAATATTTGATATTTTGTTACCGTACTTCACCTTTATAAAGTTGATAGTGGGATGGTACTTGTGGATGAACTTGAGGGTGATGCCCACATGGGCTTTTGGGCATGGGCGTGGGTAATTAATGGGAAGGATGCTTATGAGAGATGAAAGCTTGCATCCGCTATTTCATCCAAGCTCCAATTTATTTGTGAATATCAACTGAGTCGTTATGGATTACTTGAATCTCTACGCTAAATTATCTAATTAGCTAAGGAAAAGTAAATCCTTTTTTCTAAATTAACAAAATAGAATTTATCCCCTCAAAAATTCTTTAATGAACGTGAATAAAAATTGCCATTATAACTATTTCTATCACTATTGCTATTCGGTTACTATAGTTTCATTCCAGTAACTATAGTGATTTTATTTAAACTGAACCAAAATCACTGAAAAAATTACTAATTATTGATGTTGTGGCTAGCTAAGAAAAAAACCTCATTCATATATTCTTGTTCTTCGTTCTTTCATCATTGAACTATTCAATTTTATTTCTTAGCTTCGATCTAGCTCACGATTTTCTGTAGTCAAATTTTTTCAGTAGTTTTTCTTCGATTTTCAGAGTGAAACATCCGGGGATTACGAGAAAGCACTAGTAGCACTCATTGGTGGGCCCTAAATTCCAAACAAGCCAGCACAGAACAATGCAATAAAGTTCAAATTTTTCATATCAAATCATTTTTTTTATCGATGTTGTAATATTATTAAAATAAGTTTTACGTTCAATTATTTGTGTTACTATTCTATTCCATCCATATTATTATACCTTGTGAAATTCAGCTTTACATGTAATGCCAATTTTTCCCAATTATAAGAGGTTTCACTAGATAAATCTATGTAGACTATGTACTCTACGTCTAATGAAAGTATTCGCTATGAATTCAAAATTAAGACAAGTCTAAAAAGCTCAACTATCATTATCTTCATTTGGGAAGCTGAATAGCTTTGGGATTCTGTTCAGTTAAATAGGAATCTCATGGTATTTTCATGTGACTCATTAATATTTCTATTTAGTGTTTGTAATCCCCTCGTTTCATATCAAGTGATTACAAAATTATTCCAACAAGACGATAATACAGATTCTCAGATAAAACAGATGTAGATTCTCAATAATGGTAGGCCTACAAGACTTATTAATTCTATTGTTCTTTTTTTATAGATGTTTCATATTAAATATGCTTGTTTGTCTTATTTAATGCAGGCTATCTTCTTGGAAGAAAATATAAGCTGTGATCACTGAGCTTTACGTTTTTTTTGTATTTCTTTATTATTTTTGTGATTGTAAAAGATTCTCTTATGACTGACTAATGTTATCTAATAACTTCTATTGTCTAGGAAATTCTAATTTCTCTTTTGGGAAATAATATTTTACAAATAGCATAACGTTTTATTTCATATTTTGCCCTACCTTCTTCCGTGTTCTTTTTATTTTCAATTTATCTTCTCTTTATTCCTCTTATCAATTTATTTTCGTGTGTTTACTTGAGCGATTGAGTAATTATTAGTTCTTCAATTATTAATTATTATTATTATTATTAGAAAAAAATGAATGTGTCTAAGTCTAAATACAGTTTTCCATTTTCATTTAACAGGCTGATGTGGAAGGAGATTTTCAGAAGACGCTACTCGCTCTTGTCGGCCAATGATTTTTCACATATTTCGATTTTAAACTGACATCTTCTGGCGTTTCTGAAAGAGTAATTTACCAATAAAATTATCATCATTAATTAGGTATAAGAAAAAATGCATCAATTCGTTAGAATTGATATTGTTCATAATATGTAGTTTATATTATTTTTAAATTGAAGTATTTCATGCTTATTTAAGTGATCAGATTAATAATTAATTATGATTTTTTAATGTTATGAATAAATGAATATTATGATTACCATATTCAATTATCAACATAAATAT